>JAVSCE010015700.1:0-70679 GCA_032199065.1 Smutsia gigantea | reverse complement strand
TTTAATTCAGTTTTGATTAAAATTTTAAAAAGAGGCCCACAAGTTATTTCCAGCAAGAAACTTTAGAGACTAAAAGGCAACATGTTTAAAAAAAGAAAAACAACACATGACATTCTCTGAAAGGAAACACTGTGGAGACAAAGATTAGTGGTTGCCAAGGGTCGGGTGGCAGGGGGATAAGTAGAACAGACAGAATTTTTAGTGCAGGGAAAATACTCCATATGATGCTATAATGATGAATACGTCGTTATATATTTGTCCAAATCCAGAGTATACAACACTAAGAGTGAACTGTAATGTAAACTATGGACTTTAGGTAATGCTGACGTGTCACGTCAGCTGTCACGGAGGCACCACTCCGGGAGGTAGAGGGGGTGGGTGCTGTTAGTGGGAGAGGCTCTGCATGTGCTGGGGTAAAAGGCATCTGGCAAGTCTCTGTACCTGCCCCTCAATTTTTCTGTGAACCTAAAAGTGCTCTAAAACAAGTCTTAATTAAAAAAATCAAAGTACTAGGTTGTGACTAGACTTTGTTTAGATAGAGAAATGATAGCAAATATTTAGGAGAGATAGCAAATACATATATATATCTTAAAATGTAATTTAAATCTATATATCTTGTCATCATAATGTTGAGTTTCTAATGAAATCTGTCTTCAAAAATATGTTTAATACTTTAAGGACTGTTGATTGTGACCATGAATGCTTATATAGGAAACTACACTTGTTAAAGTGTATATGTGGAAAACTATTCACTTAAACTGGTAACTTTATCTTAAGAGGCTGATTTCTCCTGCCAGCCTAGTGAAAATTAACCCGCTAACCATGCTGTAACTGGCTTATTGTATGAATTAACTCAACCAGTAAAAAAGACTGTACAGACTCTCTTAGATTTATAAACAGATCTAAAGGGCTCTCCTTCTTGAAAAATCTACCTTATAAAATAAAAGCGGCTAAAAATGTTAACTTTAAAGTATAATGCAGAAACTCAAATTTCCTCAAAACATGTAAATATTTGCCCTAATCAGTCAAGTCTGCAAACTCCTTCCTATTCCTTGAAAATTCATATTCCATATAGCCCACGGTCTGGCCAAACCTCAAGAATTCCAAATTAAATATTTTAAATTTGAGATATAGGATAACCCCAAGTTTCCTCATTATGCCAGCGAGGTCCCTGCCTTCCAACTTACCAGGCTGGCATGTTCACCGGCTTAAAAGAGCCCTTCTAACTTAACCGGGAGAGGAAGGACAGGGGAGAAGGGACATGCAGATTCTGTGAAGTCATAGCCATCCTACCTCTACATAAAGTTTTCATCATCTCTGGGGTGGCTACTGACTCTGTGTGATAAAAATCTTCTGTACTGATGTGTGTGTGTATGTGTCTAGAGCAAGAGCAAGAGAATGATAAGGCAAATTGGCCAAAATGTTAACAACTAGTGCATTTCAAAATAAAAGATTAAAAATGAAAAAGAAGCACTCCCCACATTCCATAGAGGAATCTCCCCAAACACGTCACGCTGGTTGAGAGGCTGGTTTGCACACGGATCTCTGTGGGATGGTACTGCCTAACTGTCTTTTGTCAGCTGTGACTCCGCTAATGCACCATGGTATGTACAGATGAGGAATTACTCACCCGGAAAGAGAGATGACTTACCTAGGTAGACATACTACACGGGGGGGTGGGGGGTGCATAATCCAGGTTTCCTGATTCTGATTCTGTGAAGGTAATAACTGACTAGAAAGATCTGAGAAATGTGCCTCTGCCACACAACTTCAAACCCTGGTAAGTTTTTTTACAGGGAAGAGAAAAAGAGCTGTGTGTGTGTATGTGTGTGTAGGGGGTGGCCTAGACCACTTTTCCACAATGCCCAGCCTCATTCTCTTAGTTCATAGTCCCTCATCCCTGTCATATTCTCCTTCTAGGGATGGCTCCTGGCTCTGGACAATTCCACACCAGCATGGCTCAGGCCTTTATACTCTCAGGAGCCTCAAAATTTCACTTAGAAGCGAGTCAGCAAGGACACAAAAGTGAACACCTGTAGCAGCCCTGATGCCGGAGCCTGGGCACAATATGGGGTGTCAGATGGCCACGCAGCAGGGGAGGCTGATGGATGTTCTGCATGGCCACATCCTTCTCAGAACCCTGCCAGCAAAACTTTAGGCAGAACTCTCTTATTTCTTTAGCAAGTCTATTGACTGGCAATCAAACCTGGGCTCATATTTGACCAGTGTTTTAAAATATAGTGTATTAACAGAAAATTTGGCATATAATAAGTCCAATAATATATCAGGAACTGATTACCATTGAAAAGATAATTCATTACTCACAGTTCCCAAGAGGAGGGGCAAGCCATGCCTTGGCAGAGGTGGGGTAAGGGGACATAGGAGGAAGCACCAGGCAGAGGAAAAGGGAGGAACTGTTGGGCAGAGCATTCATTGTGGTTTCCACAGGGATGTAATTTATAATTTGCATCAAAAGCATGGTCATACCCACCTAACTGGACTATTTGTATTACATTCTTGCTGCATCATTGGTTTTGATGCACTGTAATATTAAAAATGTTGTAAAAGATTCTAATTCGAGTTAGCGGAATCTGCAATAATGGCTGACTATGAAGAGAATTCTGAGCTTTCTGTGGAGTTACAAGCAGTTAGGGTTCCGAGATTTCAGGTGATAGGCTTGACACATTTGTGGTCCCCATAGAGGAAGTCATATATGAATGAGAGTTTGAACTGAATGAACTCTATGAGCTCTAGGGACCATAAGATAACAGACGGAGCAGCTCCAGGGGAAAAGACAATAGGCCGGCGGGATCCCCAGTTCAAGTCTTAGTTTCCATCTTGTGAGTACTAGGCCAGGCCACAAAGAGCTAGGCACCACTGTGGTCAGAGCAGAGCCAGAATGTTTGCTGTGTCTCCGCAGAGATAAGTTGCTGCTGAAGCCAACCCCAGGGTGTCTTAGATAGGGTGGCCAAAGGGCCCAGGACAAGACTGGGGAAACTCTGAGGAATGAGCCATACTAGGAAGTGCGCAGAGGCCATGGGGGAATTCTATGATAGAACAGAGGATTCCGAAACAGTGGAGACGATGGTCATGTTGGTATCCTTAACATGGGTCGTTGCCCCATGGTTTTCTGGTATTTTTGTCATGCAGATCATTCTGCAGCACTTTGCTGTGAAGAGAAGGCTGAACGGGTGGGCTCCAGTCCCAGGGCCTGCAGGGGAGGTCTCTTACTTCTGACTTTGTGAGTCCTTGCCTTGGATCTTTGTCATTCTGTCTTCTGAGGCTGCCTCCCAGTTCCTCATATTTCCCTAATAATATCTGACTCATAACTGGCCCTCTAGAGAGTTTCAGGAGGTGCGGAATTGCGTGTTCCGCGGCTGGGACCGCCGCAGCCGTAGGATTCTTACATTGTTCCTGTGGACAGGACACCACCAGGAGCTTTACTGCCTTAGAAGATGACAGGATAGATGAAAATACAAAAAGTTACTATCCTAATTCACGTTGAGGCTCAGTGAGGCCTTGTATCTTGCCAGACTTTATACCACCAGGAAGTTCTAGAGCCAGGATTAGGTCTGTGTATTTTAAAAGCTGGTGCTCACCCCTGGGGTTTGCTCTGCTCCCTTGATGCTGGGACCAAGGCCCCACTATATGGTACCTTCACATGGCCAGAGTCTAATGACCTTGACCCCAGCTCTGGATCCTGGGGGCTCCTGGCCAGATCTAAGAAACATTCCTTAGTGGAAATGGGGAGATAGGTTAGGTCCAGGCTTAGGTTTCCCTCAGGAACCTCTGGGGCTGCCATCACCAACTGAAGAGGACCTCAGATGTGACCCTTGAGGCCAGAGCCCAGCCCCCACCCACCGGCTTTGTGGTTGCGGCAGCCTGAGTCACCTCTCTGGGCCTGCTTCCTCATCGGTAACATGGAGAGACTAATACTCACCTACCCTTTTTAGTTGTGTGGAATACTAAAAATAAAATACCCGCTTATAATATACACAGTGAATGGTAGGAATTATCATAAGAATGACTGGGAAGCTGATGAGGTTTAAGCTTCAGGGCCTCTCACTTGTATTCCCCCCATTCTAGGCCCTGAGCAGGCCTAGCAATTTTATATTTGTAATTTCAAATTAATTTCCAAAGAGGATTCCCCAAACTGTTTAAGCTTCAAGCCCTACAAAACCTGAATCTGCCCCCTGCGTAGTATTATAAACCAGGAACAGAGAGGTTTTCTGGCATCCATCAAACATTTGCACTATCTTCATGGCCATAAAGCAAAATTGGGTGAATGAGAACTTGGTTGTTCTCAGGTGCTCTTGAGTCCTGCAAATGTGATCCTGCCAGACTCACAAGGCTGGAGGCTCTCTAAGGATTGGAAGTGGTAGTTTACTAATTGCTCTCTCTTCCACGCCTAGCACAGACCCGGGCACTCAAAGGTGTGGTGTGACCAGTACAATGGTCAAGAGCATACACACCCCTTAACCCATGCCCCATCCAGCACCATCACCATGCCCCCATTACAACAGAGAGCTCATATGTGGGCAGGAGCCAGAGAGAGAAGCTGATACTCCCAATGGGTAGGCTACTCTGAAATGTTTTGTTTGCAGGCAAGGAGCTGCCAATGCTTTCTCCTCCCTGACCTTTCAGAAAGAAACTGCTTCTCAAGGTGACTCACTCCCGCCCACCATTTGAATACAGCCAGACCCCAAGGCCTATCCATATTTCCTGCAAAAATAACTCTAGGCCTGCCGCACTGTCTCATAACCCCCAGTCCTCATCCATCACCCCATGCCAGAAATATTACAAGAGTCTTCTAGCTGCTGTGTCTGGCTTCTGGCCATCTAAGTCATTCCGAGGTCCAGGCCATATTATTCCTGCTAAAAAGCAACCTAATCACATCATAACCCTGCCCCAAATCCCTTGATGTCCTCCTCCTTCCTGGTGGAGCTAATTTAAACATCTCTGCCTGGTGTCTGAGGCCTTCTGTAACTTGACTCCACAGTTCCCCACTTATCTCTTCCTCTGCCCTTGGCCACAACAAAGCCACTTCCCACTGTCCTTGGCCCTGCCCAAGTTCATCCCATTTGAGCCCCTACTCATATTTCCCTGCTTGCCCTGCCTTCTCCACTCACCTCTACCTGACCAAGTATCCTTCTTGTCAAAGGCCCCACTCTCACACCCTCTCCCCATAAAGCCTTCCCCGATCCTGACTACTCACCCAAATCGTCAAGGGCTCATCACCTCCACTGGACACTCTCCGACTGTGCTTCCCACCCATCTAGAGCTAGAGTAAGACTCTTCTTTACAGACTAGGAATCTGATTTGCACCAGGTGGACCCTCTAGTCGAATGTTGGCTCGTAGTAAAGTGTGGAGCCGGCACTCAAACCCAGTTCTGATGCCCAGCAGGTGCTGTAACTACCCTTCCCCACCACCTCCCCACAGCCTTCATTTCAGATAACTAACACTGAGTCATGACAGTCTGCCTAATACTGCTGTCTTCAGGGGAGCCAATCTTATCTGCTACGGTCAGACAGCTTGTGAGGCCAGAGCCCGTGCTGCCGCGTTAAAGCTGGACCTGAATCCCCTTGTGCCAGTTATCGCCTCATGCCCTTCTTTATTATTTTGCCTCTTTTTTGCTGTCACTTAGCTCTTGGACCCCAGCTAAGCCCATTTGCTGATTACTCTCTGGACCCTGAGGAAGAGCAACAAAGACCTCAGCCATCAGAAGTGTAGTTCCACAGGTGTCCCCTGCCCCTCCAGGTGGCACTCCCCTCTCCGGGAAGTCCCCTGGGTTTCTCTGTTTTTACTTGCTTCCCCTTACAGGAGTTGGTGCAGGAGTGAGGGGTCAGGCAGTGCCAGGCTGCCACCCGGCAAAGCACAACTGCCAGGAAGAGAATGCAGGCTGCTGTTGTGTCAGAACGTAACAATTCACATCACCCACAGACGCTAGGAATATTCCTCCAGGCATTCTCTCCAATGGATCAAAACTGTAGCCCAGTACCAGGGAGCATACTTGTAACAGCAATGTTTGCAAAATGTTGACAGTGTACAGAGCAAATTTTTGTTTATTGCTTCATTCCTCCTGATAGGCTGGTGAGGTTAAAAGGGCAAATATCATTATTCTCATTTAATCAGTCAATGAGTATTGGGGGGGTTATACAGCTGGTTTAAAATTTCTCTTTCAAATAGAAAGAGAAAGTAAAAAAAGAAAAATTAGGGCCAGTGCCCAAACTGCTGCAGCATGTTGGAACCCTGACACTGAAGAGACCAAAGGCTGGCCACCCCAAGACGTGCCACTTCAGCATGCAGATTATGTCAGAGCTAAAATCAGTCAAGGCCCAAAGACTCTGAAAGTTCGATCTCTACCCGACAACTGCATGAAAAGGATTTAGATAGAGTAGCTGCTCCAGGAGGAGAATCATCACCATAGGGAGCTACATTATATTATGAACTAGTGTGGTGGTCTAGGAGGAATGTGGCAAACTTGAAATTCTTCTGTGTCCATTGTTTCTGTGTGGCCCAGCAAACATTTGTTTACCAAGCATTTACTCTTTTATATTCCTGTGAATTGCCTTCCTTCTTTGAAGTCCCAGGCCCCTATCCCCTCTCTTAGTTCAGGATGACATATATACCGCATTGTCCTGATGTCTTCAGAGTCTCATGTCTATGGATTCCCACTTTGGTTTCTGTCTCCTGTTAATCTATCTCATGTCAATTTGATTCTTAGACCAGACAGAAGAACTTTAAAGTGTAGAGGAAACTTCTTCTTCCCCAACAGTTGGCACAATCTGCAGGATACTTGATCTAACTAGATATTGTTCACTTACAGTGGCCAGGATACATTATCTTGCTGTACATCACTAGCTTCCAGGCTACTGCAGCTGCAAAATTCTGGGACATCGGATGCACAGCCAGCAGATGAGATTTCTCACCCACGTGAGCCCCCTGGAAATCCCTGGGGGTCTCCGCAGTGAGAATGGTGAGAGTCGTTTTTCTCTTTCTAAATTTAGATCAGCAGGAGAAAATATTGATAGAACTAGTTCCTTGGGCTTGGCAACTTGGTGTGAATTTGGTTGAGTAGTCTTGGTTTTGCTGATCCATTTTCTCCCAGATATGGTCTTTGTTTTGTCTGTGTCTTTTGTGTGGTTTGTAAATGTGCTCATGAGATAAAGGCTGTTGCTAAGGAACATTTTAGAAGCCAAAGCTGCAAAACTGGTGGGCACAGGTTGAGCACTTAAAGGCTGTTAGTGACTGGCCGCCGCAGGAAGACTCCTACATAGGATAAGTTGGTCACAGAACAAGTTAGATTGACACTAGGTCACCTGCCAACCTCAAGAAACTTCCGTGCAGTGAGGCACACTGTAAAACGCCACACAGTCCCAAAGCCCATGACACATCCCTCCCAGGTATTCATTTGGCTTCTGAGAAGGCCCAAGACTTAGCTAAAGCTGAGAATGTACATACAGGATGAAGTTTTCCTCTTGTTTTGTTGTGTGTATGTGTCTGAACCCAGATACACATTTCTTTATTTGCTTAAACCTTCACTGCACTGTCCCTTCCATGGTACCCTTACTCATGGCACAGCCTTGCAAGGATCATTAACCTTGTCCTGTCCTTTGTCTTCTTCCTTAAGGCTTGTTGTTGGAAATAGGGAGAGGGGGCAGAGGGTATTGATTGACAACATCTGTTTTGCAGAGATACCACCAGATGTGGAGTCTACATGAGCCAAACCAAGACCCCCAGGCGGTGCCAGGAAGATGGGACTCCAATAAGTTTCAAGGACCTTCCCATTTCTGCCCTAACACCCACATTCCTTTGCCAGGAACATATAAAGCCATCCCTAAGCCAATCGAGCAAGGCAGATTTAGGAAAGGTACCTTGCCTTCTCATTGTGCTGCCCTTCTGATAATAAAGCTTTCTCTGCTTCAAACCTGGTGACTCAGACATTGGCTTACTACACATTTGGGCATGCAAATCCGGATTCAGGAGTCTGGTAACACCTTGAGAGCTTAGCTTTGTGACCAGTGAAAATATTCTCCCTGCCCTTCACCAACCAGAGGGTGCATGTACTGGCATGTACCTGGCAGGCAGCCCAATAGGCTGTGGATCCAGTAGTCCCCATTCTGTGCCAGCTCTCAGGGGAGTTTGTCATAAGAGGCCCCAGCCCCTAAAAGACTTCTATCTTCACAACCTTCACTGCTTCTTAGTGCTGGAAAAGTCCCATTCCAGTATCACCTGCCTGATGTCACAGATTAGTGGGTCTCATGTTCATGGGAGACCAGAGACACCATTGTTACTACACCATCCTTGCTACCTATGCAATGATGGCCTTTAGTTTCCTAGACCATGGGAAGGAACTTTGTAGATCATGTAGCTGCATTATCTGTGGCCCTTAGGCATGCCTCCTGTATCCATGGTTTACCACCTAAGGGTCTTTCCATAAAAAGGCTTAGTGGGAATTCTGGGAAGATGGTGGCATGAGCAGGGCGGTGGAAATCTCCTCCCAAAACCATATAATATTTGTGAAAATATAACAAATACCACTATTCCTAAAAAAGAGACCAGAAGATACAATACAACAGCTAGGCTACAGCTACACCTGTGAGAACTCAGCACCTCATGAAGCACGTAAGATACAAAGCCACAAACCGTGGCCCGAGCACTCCCCCACCCCAGCACACTGGCAGGAGGAAAAGATTCAGAGCAGGGAGGGGGTGGAAGCACAGGCCCACCAAATAACCAGCCCTGGTGATCTGGCCTGGAGCACTGACACACATCGCGTGGTGTATCGGAGATTAGAGAAACAGAAGGGCAGGATCCGAGATGGAGACAACAAGTGGGTCCCCTCAGCTGGCTCCCTGGGACAAAAGAAAAACAGGTGCTTTTTTTTTTTGGTTGCTTTTTTGGTTTTTTTGGGGGGGTTGTTTGTTTGTTTGTTTGTTTTGTTTTTTTGTTTGGTTAAAGTCTTAAAGAGACAAGGGCCCAACAGTGGAATAAAATCATCCCAGTGCACTCAGCCCAGCAGGCTGGGAGTCTTGAGGAATTTCAGAACCCCTGGCCAGCGGCCAGGCAAAGCAGCCATGCTGAGGCTTCCCACAGTGATCAGCAGCCTCCCATTTGTACCCCACCCCACCCCTGGCCAGCACCGCAAAGGGTCCAGGAGCCTCCACTGCTGCAGAACAGCAAAGGAGCAGCCCCGCCCACAGCATCCTTACAGAATCTACTTCCAGCAGGTGCGCACCTAAGCGGGAAGGACCTCAGAACACACATCAAGGGCTGGAAAGCACCAAGGGGACCAGAAGGTATCCAGTAAGACTTCAAACCCCCACAGTGCTATAGGCTAGGCTGAGGGCGACCCCGCACACAGGCAGTTCTGGGGATTATCCCAGAGACTGCCTCCTGGTGGGCGAGAAACCAGTTCAGGCCCAGAGAAGGGCAAGGAGAACAACAAGCAGGAAGGGACTTTGTTCTCCCAGCAGACACACGTAACATCTACCAGTGACCACTTCTATCACCATGAAAAGACAGAGTAATATGGTACAGACAAAGATTACCCAGACAACCCCAGAGACAGGACCTGATGGGATAGATTTATACAATCTTCCTGAAAAAGAATTCAGAATAAAAGTCATAACCATACTGATGGATCTACAGAGAAATATGCAAGAGCTAAGAGAGTAAGTGAGGAAAGACAATGAAGAAACCAGACAAGTGATCGACAGGCTTAAGAGCAGAATGGACGAGGTCCAAGAGACTGTTAATGGAATAGAAATCAGAGAACAGGAATACAGAGAAGCTGAGGCAGAGAGAGAGAAAAGGATCTCTAAGAATGAAAGAATATTAAAAGAACTGTGTGACCAATACAAACGGAACAGTATTCACATTGTAGGAGTACCAGAAGAAGAAGAGAGAGAAAAACGGATAGAGTCTTTGAAGAAACAATTGCTGAAAACTTCCCCAAGCTGGGGAAGGAAACAGTTTCTCAGTCCACGGAAGCCCACAGATCTCCCAACACAAGGGACCCAAGGAAGACAACACCAAGACACATAATAATTAAAATGGCAAAGATCAAAGATAAGGACAGAGTATTAAAGGCAGCTAGAGAGAAAATAAAGATCACCTACAAAGGAAAACCCATCAGATTATCATCAGACTTCTCAACAGAAACCTTACAGGCCAGAAGAGAATGGCATGATATATTTAATGTAATGAAACAGAAGGGGTTTGAACCAAGAATACTGTATCCAGCACGATAATCATTTAAATTGGAGGGAGGATTAAACAATTCCAAGACAAGCAAAAGTTGAGGGAATTTGCCTCCCACAAACCACCTCTACAGGATATCTTAAAGGGACTGCTCTAGATCGAAGCACGCCTAAGGCTAAAAAGATGTCACCAGAGAAAATAAAATCATAGCAAAGAAAGCAGACCATCCAAATACTAACTAAAGGCAAAAAGTAAAATCCAACTATCCACAAAAACAGTCAAAGGAAATGTAAAAGAGTACAGATTAAAACACCTAGTATGTAAAGAATGGAGGAGGAAGAATAAGAGACAGAAATAAAGAACCATCAGACTGTGTTTATAATAGCTTAACAAGAGAGTTAAGTTAGACAGTTAGATAGTAAAGAAGCTACCCTTCAATGTTTGGTAACCACGAATCTAAAGCCAGCAATGGCAATAAGTACATATCTATTGATAATCACCCTAAATGTAAATGGACTGAATGCACCAATCAAAAGATACAGAGTAATAGAATGGATAAAAAAGCAAGACCCATCTATATGCTGCTTACAAGAGACTCACCTCAAACCCAAAGATATACACAGACTAAAAGTGAAGGGATGGAAAAAGATATTTCATGCAAACAACAAAGAGAAAAAAGCAGATGTTGCAGTACTTGTATCGGACAAAATAGACTTCAAACCGAAGAAAGTAGCAAGAGATAAAGAAGAACATTACATAATGATAAAGGGGTCAGTCCAACAAGAGGATATAACCATTATAAATATCTATGCACCCAACACAGGAGCGCCAGCATATGTGAAACAAATACTAACAGAATTCAAGGAGGAAATAGAAAGCAATGCATTCATTTTAGGAGACTTCAACACACCACTCACTCCAAAGGACAGATCAACCAGACAGAAAATAAGTAAAGACACTGCACAACACACTAGAACAGATGGACTTAACAGACATCTACAGAACTCTACACCCAAAAGCAGCAGGATACATGTTCTTCTCAAGTGCACATGGAACATTTTCCAGAATACACCACAAAAGGAACCTCAGTAAATTCAAAAATATAGAAATTCTATCAACCAACTTCTCAGATCACAAAGGTATAAAGCTAGAAATAAATTGTACAAAGAAAACAAAAAGGCTCACAAATACATGGAGGCTTAATAACATGCTCCTAAATAATCAATGGGTCAAAGACCAAATTAAAACAGAGATCAAACAATATATGGAGACAAATGACAACAACAACACAAAGCCGCAACTTCTGTAGGACACAGCAAAGGCAGTTCTAAGAGGAAAGTATATTGCAATCCAGGCCTATTTAAAGAAGGAAGAACAATCCCAAATGAATAGTCTATAGACACAATTATTTCCAAAAAATAGAAGAGGAGGGAATACTTCCAAACTCATTCTATGAAGCCAGCATCACTCTAATACCAAAATCAGGCAAAGACCTCACCAAAAAAGAAAATTATAGACCAATATCCCTGATGAACGTAGATGCAAAAATACTCAACAAAATACTAGCAAACCGAATTCAAAAATACATCAAGAATATCATACACCATGACCAAGTGGGATTCATCTCAGGGATGCAAGGATGGTACAACATTCGAAAATCCATCAACATCATCCACCACATCAACAAAAAGAAGAACAAAAACAACATGATCATCTCTATAGATACTGAAAAAGCATTTGACAAAATTCAACATCCATTCATGATAAAAACTCTCAACAAAATGCTTATTGAGGGCAAGCACTTCAATATAATAAAGGCCATATATGACAAACCCACAGCCAACATCATACTTAACAACGAGAAGCTGAAAGCTTTTTATCTAAGGTCGGGAACAAGACAGGGATGCCCACTCTCCCCACTGTTATTCAACATAGTGCTGGAGGTCCTAGCCACGGCAATCAGACAAAACAAAGAAGTACAAGGCATCCCGATTGGTCAAGAAGTCAAATTGTCAGTATTTGCAGATGACATGATACTGTACGTAAAAAACCCTAAAGACTCCACTCCAAAACTACTAGAACTAATATCTGAATTCAGCAAAGTTGCAGGATACAAAATTAACACACAGAAATCTGTTGCTTTCCTATACAGTAATGATGAACTAACAGAAAGAGAAATCAGAAAAACAAGCCCACTCACAATGCATCAAAAAGAATAAAATACCTAGGAATAAACCTAACGAAGGAAGTGAAAGACCTATACTCTGAAAACTACAAGACACTCCTAAGAGAAATTAAAGAGGACACTAACAAATGGAAATTCATCCCATGCACTTGGCTAGGAAGAATAAATATTGTCAAAATGGCTATACTACCTAAAGCAATCTACAGATTCAATGCAATCCCTATCAAAATACCAACAGCTTTCTTCAATGAACTGGAACAAATAGTGCTAAATTCATATGGAACCACAAAAGACCCTGAATAGTCAAAGCTATCCTGAGAAGGAAGAATAAAACAGGGGGAATTACGCTTCCAGACTTCAAGCTCTACTACAAAGCTTCAGTAATCAAGACAATTTGGTACTGGCACAAGAACAGACCCACAGACCAGTGGAACAGAGTAGAAAATCCAAATATTAACCCAAACATATATGGTCAATTAATATATGAAAAAGGAGTCTTGGATATACAATGGGGAGATGACAGCCTCTTCAGCAGCTGGTGTTGGAAAAACTGGACAGCTACATGTAAGAGAATGAAACTGGACTACTGTCTAACCCCATACACAAAAGTAAACTCAAAATGGATCAAAGACCTGAATGTAAGTCATGAAACCATAAAACTCTTAGAAAAAAACATAGGCAAATATCTCTTGGACATAAACATGAGCAACTTCTTCATGAACATATCTCCCCGGGCAAGGGAAACAAAAGCAAAAATGAACAAGTGGGACTATATCAAGCTGAAAAGCTTCTGTACAGCAAAGGACACCATCAGTAGAACAAAAAGACATCCTACAGGATGGGAGAATATATTCATAAATGACGTATCCGATAAGGGGTTGACATCCAAAATATATAAAGAACTCACCCACCTCAACAAAGAAAAAGCAAATAATCCAATTAAGAAATGGGCAGAGGACATGAAGAGACACTTCTCCAAAGAAGAAATTCAGATGGCCAACAGGCACATGAAAAGATGCTCAACATCGCTAATCATCAGAGAAATGCAGATTAAAACCACAATGAGATACCACCTCACACCAGTGAGGATGGCCAACATCCAAAACACAAACAACAACAAATGCTGGCAAGGATGTGGAGAAAAGGGAACCGTCCTACACTGCTGGTGGAAATGCAAATTAGTTCAACCATTTTGGAAAGCAGTATGGAGGTTCCTCAAAAAACTCAAAATAGAAATACCATTTGACCCAGGAATCCCACTCCTAGGAATTTACCCTAAGAATGCAACAGCCCAGTTTGAAAAAGACATATGCACCCCTATGTTTATCGCAGCACTATTTACAATAGCCAAGAAATGGAAGGGACTTGTGTCCATCAGTAGATGAATGGATAAAGAAGAGGTGGTACATATACACAATGGAATATTATACAGCCATAAGAAGAAAACAAATCCTACCATTTGCAACAACATGGATGGAGCTAGAGGGTATTATGCTCAGTGAAATAAGCACAGCAGAAAAAGACAAGTATCATATGATTTCACTCATATGTGGAGCATAAGAGCAAAGAAAAAAACTGAAAGAAAAAAACAGCAGCAGATTCACAGAACCCAAGAATGGACTAATAGTTACCAAAGGGAAAGGGACTGGGGAGGATGGGTGGGAAGGGAGGGACAAGGGGGGAAAGGGGGCATTATGATTAGCAGACGTAATGTTGCAGGGGCACAGGGAGGGTGGTACAATTCAGAGAAGACAAGTAGTGATTCTATAGCATCTCACTACGCTGATGGACAGTGACTGTAATGGGGTAAGTGGGAGGGACCTGATGAGGTGGGGAGTTTAGTAACCATAATGTTGCACATGTAAGTGTAGATTAATGATACCAACCAAAAAAAAAAGGCTTAGTGGTTTCAGTCACTATTTAGATCCTACTCATCAATAGTTTGTGAACATCAACTCCTGGATACCCCACAGGCACCTGAAACTCAATATGCCTCTCATCACAGTCAATTCTTAAACTTTCTCTTCTCAATTCCCCACCTTGTCATTTATTTACTCAGCAAATATTTGTGAAGCACCTAATCTGCCTTGCACTTCCCAGTCACTAGCAATGTGCTGGTGTGCCTTACCCACATTCTGGCAGGGAGAGATAGACAGTGAACAAGCAACAGATTAAATATACATTAGGTCCGGTGCTAGAAGGAAAAATAAAGCAGAGTGTAGGGGATACAGCTACATCCCACAATTTCCATTTCTCCTTTTTTCTCACTGATAAGCACTCCAACTTTTAGCTAAATTCAGGCTTTAGAATAGACTACATGTCTAGCCTTCCCTTTAACTAGATGTGGTCATGGGACCAGATTCTGGCCAAATAGATGAAACTGAGAGTGTCTTCACGGTAGCTTCCAGGAGAAGTTTAAGACACAGCAACTGTGCAGCCTTCCCTCATTGTCATTCCTCCTTCCTCCTTCCTGCTGGCTGAAATACAGACACACTGGCTGGAGATCCAAAACCATCTTGGATTGTGAGATAACCTTGGGGATGGCAGCCACATAAAACAAAGCAACAAAATAAAATAGAAGGAGCTTGTGTCCCTGTCACCAAGGTGCCCCGTTACATACTGAGTACCTCCAGATTTCTTGAACTTCAGAGAAAAATAAAATTCCAGTGTATTAACCAAACTGCTATTTTGGGATTTTCTGTTACTACCAGCCAAATCTAATCCTCGTACCCAAGTTGAGCAACAGAAAGTAAGAGTATTATTTTAGAAAGGATGATAGGGGAGGCCTCTCTGAGGAGTATATTTGAGCAGAAAGCGGAATAAAATGAAAGAGTATGCTGTGCTCACGCTTCCTCTTCCATCTTTGGAAAAGAGTGTTCCAGATGAAATCTCTCCATCACCCAAGCTGGAAACTTGTGCACCATCCTTGAGCTCTTTCCCCTCCCAAATGCCCCTTATCTAATTTGTCACAGAACTCTCTCAAGTCTACCTGCAAATGTGCCTCAAAAACAAACTGAACAAAGCAAACAAACCAAACCTAAAAATGCTGTCAAATCCATCCTCTCCTCCCTATTCCTTCTGCTAGAACAGGCCTGTGGTGGGTTAAATGGTGCCCCCAAAAAAGATATGTCTCAACCGTCACAAGCTGTGGATGTGACTTCTCTTTGGAAAAAAGGTCTTTGCACATGTAATTAAGTCAAAGATCTTGATAAGCTCATCCTGGATTCCTGGTGGACCCAGATACAATGACTGTCCTGATAAGGGGTAGAAGAGAAGACAGGGAGAAAAAGGAGAATGCTATATGGAGATAGAGGTAGAGATGAGAGTAAGTTCTTCAGCCGCAAAACAAGGACTGCCTGGAGCCACTAGAAGTGGAAAGATTAATATCAACTCTCTCCTAACCCCAGGCTATGGAACATGTCTATTCAGAAACCCCTGTAGTAAAAAATGTTTTGACCACATCTCTCAATAATACATATATTTATTTATAGCCATCAATGCATACTACTGTACTAATATATTATGGATGTTATAAAACATACCTTAAATACAGTCATAAAAAAACAGATGAGATAGATGGGAGTGTACAATGATGCAACTACTTTGGAATTGTTTGGCTGTTTCTAATAAAGTTCAAAATATACCTACCTCATGACCCAGCAATGCCATTCCTGTGTATTTTTCCTAAGAGCAATTAAAGCATATGTCTGTACAAAGATTTGTACACAAATGCTCATTGCACTTTATTAGTAATAGCCAAAACTAGAAAAACCCCAATGTCCACGAGCAGGTGAGTGGACAAAAAAATTGTTGTATATTTATACATATTCTATACATCTCAGTTATAAAAAAATGAATGCTTTTTGGGGGAGGTAACAGTTTTAATGAGATATAATTCCCATATGATATAATTCACTCATTTAAAGTGTACAGTTCAGTGATTTTTAATACAATTGTCGAGTTGTGATATGATCTCCACAATCAATTTTGGAACATTTTCATCGTCCTAAAAAGAAATCCTATACCCATTAGCTGTCATCTCCCAAACTCCCCAGCCCTAGAAACAACTAATCTACTTTCTGTCTCTACAGATTTGTCTACTCTGGACATTTCATATAAATGGAATCATATAATATGTGATCTTTGGTGACTGACTTCTTTCACTTAGTATAATATTTTTAAGGTTCATTCACGTTTGTAGTACATATGTGAATCTCAGTCTTTTTTATTTCTGAATAATATGCCATTGTGTGGATACACGACAATTTATTCATCCATTCACTAGCTGATAGATGTGGTTGTTTCCACTTTTGGGGTTCTTTTGGTGTTTCATTAGTTTACTAGGGCCGCCATAACAAAGCACCAGGCTGGGTGGCTTGAACAACAGAAATTCCTTTTTTTCACAGTTCTAGAATCTAGAAGTCCAAGATCAAGGTGTGGGCAGGTCTGGTTTCTCCTGAAGCCTCTCTCAGTGGTTTGCAGATGGCTGCCATCCTCACATGGTCTTCCCTCTGTGTGCATGCATCCCTGATGTCTCTTTATGTGTCCAAATTTCCTCTTCGTAGAAAGACACCAGTCTAATTGGATTAGGGCCCTCCCTAAAAAACCCTAATTTTAAATTAATTACCTCTTTAAGGGCCCATCTCCGAATGTGATTACATTCTGAGGTACTGGGGCTAGGACTTCAACATATGATTTCAGGTGCAGGGAACACAATTCAGCTCATAATATGTGGCATAGTAAAGACACCATTGCCAAATTCAAGGTCACAAAGGTTCATACCTATGTTTTTCTCTAAGAGTTTTATAATTTTAGCTATTGCATTTAGGTCTTTGAACCATTTTGAATTAATCTTTATATATGGTATGAGGTAGGGGTTCATATCTTTTGCATTTGAGTATCCAGTTGTCCCGGCACCATTTATTGAAGAAACTATTCTTACACCATTGATTTGTTTTCTTACCCTTGTAAAAAAATCAAATGACTGTAAATGTAAGGGTTTATTTCTAGACTCTCAATTCTATTCCATCGATCTACATGTTCTTCCTTATGCCAGCAACACATTCTTGATTACTGTAGCTTTATAAGTTTTGAAAACAGGAAATGTCAGTTCTTCAACTTTCTTTTTCTTATTCAGGATGTTTTGACTGAGTTCCCTCCATTTCCATATGAATTTTAGAATTCATATGGGTTAATTTAGCTTATTAATTAATTAGCTTGTCAGTTTCTGCAAAGCCAGCTGGGATTTTGATAGGGATTATGTTCAATCTGTAGATCAATTTAGGGGGTATTGGCATCTTAAAAATATTAAGTTTTCCAATCCATGAATGTGAGATATCTTTCCATTTATTTAGATCTTCTTTAATTTCTCTCAACAATGTTTTGTAGTTTTCAGAATGTAAATCTTATACTTCTTTTAAGTTTCTTCCTGAGTATTTTGTTCTTTCTGGTGCTTTTGTAAATGAAATTGTTTTCTTAATTTTATTTTTCAATTGTTCATTGCAAACATATAGAAGTACAACTGATTTTCAAATAGTGATTTTGTACCCTGCAGATCTTGCTAAATGGATTTATCAGCTCTAATAGTTTCGGGGTGAGGGTATGTATACCTTAGGATATTCTAGAATATACAAAGATATACAAGGTCATGGGATATACAAAGTCATGTAGAAATGAACTCTTGATACACGCAGCAGTATAAAACATTAAAGCCAGGTACAAACGAGTGCATGTGTGTAATTATATTTACATGAGGTTCGAGAACAGGAAAAGTAACATGGTGATAGAAAGCAGTACAGTGATAACCTCAGGACAGGGAATGGGGAAGCAGTGACTGGAAAGGGGCATGAGGAGATTTGGGGGAATTATGGAAATGTTCTATGTCTTGAACTGGGTGATGGTTATATAGATATATATGTGTGCTCAAACTTATTGAGCTGACACTTAGGATTTGTGGATTTGACTGCTAGTAAATTATACTTTAACAGAAAATAAAGAGAAAAAATGAGATAAACAATTTTAAAATATGGTGGTTTACCAATATCATTAGCTAATTGTCTCAGGGCTCTCTCTCTCTCTATAGGGATTAGCTCGTCATCGGCAATATACAAAGTAAATCCAGAATTCAAATAGGTTTGCTCATTTTAATTTTTTTGGCTGCTTATTTATTATATATGATTGGATCTTTTATTTCTTTTAACCCCAAGATGTAACTCATGAGTTAGCTTGTACCAGAAATAGGAAAATAATTGGCTTCTTATTTTCTCATTGTTCATTAGCTTTAACCCACAGTTTCTATGCAAAAATCTTTCTAATCACTTGTTTTGTGAGGGTCTAGTTAAAGGCAGATAATATGATGCATAAAACTGTCACTCAGGCAGTTATAAGATAGTAATGCCTCATAATATGCTAAAAATGGTCCAGGAAATGAAGGAAGGGGTCACCACAGGACTCTTCTCATTGTGAGAGACCCTGGGTACAGGATGACACAAATAACCACCTGAAAGGCTGACCAGCCAAAGTTATCAGTATTGACTGGTCTTTCAAAAACTGATAACAATGGAATTTGTAATACTTTCTTCCCACTCTGAGATAGATCATCTTGTACCCACACCTGCTCTGGAGATCTCTCTATACCTATCCCCAGTGCCCCATCTGGTTCCTAGATGCCCAAGGCCTATGCTCCTTGCTACTGAAGACAGAACACAATTTAATCCACAACTCTTCAGCTTAAAGATCTTTTGGGCTGGTGATAGAATTCCTTACCCAGACACCAAATGCCAGCCCTACCAGTCTCATCAGCCGCCCTCCTGCCTCACCGGCCAGCATCACACCAACTTGCACCCCCATCCCATCCCCCGCCCACCCCCCACCCCACCTTTCCATCCTTCACAGGCTCTGCTTTTGTACTTACTGCTCTCTCTGCTTGGAATGTCCTCCTTTGCAAATTCCTTCTACTTAAAGACCCTCTGCAAATCTCACCTCTACCCAACTTTCCTTCTGTCCCCAAGACAGGGCTGATCCTTCCCTCCTCTGGCTCTTAAGGCACCTGTCACCCTCTGCTGTAACTTATTTTTGCCTGTGAGCTTCACTTTTCAGCCATAAGTCCTCAAAGGCTGGAGACCCTTACTCATTTTCAAAAGAGCAAGAATACAGCTGCTCGATCAGTGGAATGAAGAGCAGGGCAGAGGTGGCTGTGAATCCAGACCCAGCCCTGGGCCTCACCTGGGACCAGCTAATGGACCTAGACACAGGAGAAATCAAGAGCTGCAGTACTTTCCTCCCAGCAAGTTGTACCTTAAGGACTCCACCTCACCACCTCCACATGAAGCAACCCACCTCAGATGCACCCTACTGCAATTTAAAGCGCGGGCACAGTGTCAGTGCACAGGATGGGAGGAGGGGTCCTAAACAGCACAGAAGATTCTATTTGTGATGTTTCCATTCCCACATAATTTGGAACCATGTGGGATATGTCAGCAGTAAAGATCTGAAACTTGCCTGTGTTCCAGTGCAGAGGTATGGGCACCAGGTTCCTGGTGTGCCTGATTCTGCACATTGGAAAAGACAGGAGAGGGGAGAGACCCTTCCATTCCTTCCCCAAGAGTCTCTCTCACAGTCAGTTCCAAGGTGGGAGCGCCCTGTTTTTAGCACTGACACTTAGCATTTTGCTTTCTAGGAAGGGCTAAGAACAGAGCCTAGTAACAAAGGCCCTCAGAAAGCACCTGCTTGTAGGGGTGGGCTGCGCACAGCGGGAGCAAGTCAGAGGCAAGTGTTCTTCCTAAATCTGGGAACCCACTGCAGGGCTGCTTGACTCCCTGAGACCATGACCTGAATTCCCAAAGGAATCTGCCACACAATCTCTCTCTTTTACAGAAAATGTTACAGAAGGAAATGGAAATAACATGTAGGTTTCTTACCTTACTTTCAGTAAGTGGGGGCTGGATTTGCTCTCCAGATACTACATGCTTAAAGAAAGACAAGATAAGGTGTTACAGAGAAAAATCTTAGCAACTTGCATACTGATGCTCTAAGTAATCAATCACGTTCAGAAAGCAAAAGCAATTACAAGTAACCTTGTAAGAGCTTATACATTCTAATATGTTAATGATCTCTGGATGAAATGCAGCTGACCTTAGAAATGTCCCATTCACAAATATATTCACATCAACATTTATTAGGGGCTTACAAATGTGCCAGGCACTGTGCTATGAGGCAGAGATTCAAAGATGAAAACAGCACTGGAGAAGACAAAGGTGTCAATCAGCAATGAAAGCACAGCAGGAGCTGAGCTGCTAGAGAGGCAGACCGGGAGCTAGGGGAACACAGGGAGCTGTGCCTGCCCAACACGGACGCCACGGAGTCCCCAGGGTTTCAGGATCCAGCGCTTCCCAGATGAGCACGGAGGGAACAGGGCCGGCAGCAGCCACCGGCATGCTGACTCAGCATCCTGCCCTGCCAAAACCTCTCACAACTTCCCATGCTCACACACCTCGGAAGCTGCTGCCAATTAAGAGTGAGGCCCATGTGGATTTCTTCATGATGGCAGCTTAAGGAATAAGGAAGGAATAAGGAGGATGTAGTAAATGGTTTGCAAAAAACAGCCACCACGCCTCTCCCCACTAGACCCATGCTCTCCCCTAGTCTCCTCCTTCAGTGACGGGAACTTGCTGTAGGACAGTCTGGCCAGGGGGTGATTGCAACAGGATGGAAGAGAAGTCTTGGGAAACGCGTGTGCTGGGCTTGCCCTTTCTTGCTGCTCTGGGTCACCACTGCTGGGGGGTGAGAAGGGATGGAACCCAGAGTGACAGAGCACAAGAGGCAACCCCACTTTATAAGGAAAGAGACTGAGGTTTCTAGAAGGTTCTACAGCAGCCCACAGACATGCAGCCGGTCCCTGGAAGAATCAGGGGTAACCCATGTATCCTCCCTGAAGGGTAGGGACCATCTTTTGAGCACTTGTTGTCCTGCCTCACAAGGAGTAGGGGCTCAATAAATGCCCTCTTCTGAGTGGGCCCCAAATCAAATCACGGTCCTCAGGAAGCTAGGAAAGCAAGAAAAGGCATCCCACAGACAGCCCCAGTGACCAGGACCATGGAGGCAAGTTTCCACGTGCCACGGCCCAGACAGTCTAGACCTTATCCCTATACCCTGTCAGAGCAAACTTCCTGTTGAGAGGACTCTAACGACCCCTTGCTGATACATTCAGACCTACACGAGAATCAGGAATAAGGCAACAGTGAAAATTACTCTCTGTGGCTTGGAACAGCCAGGGAGCCAAGGAGAAAGAAACTGAACGGACCATATAATTTTGGCCCTTCCTTAGATTAAGAGTGGGAATTTAATATCCAAGCACATTTTTAAGCTTAGAAAAATTCAAAATGTAACTGTTCTGAGGAAGTTATGCTTGGAGTTGCATGCCTCACCCTCAGACTTGAGTTTGCCATGGAGGGAAAAAGAGCACAGGTTTGGGGCCAGAGAAACCTGATTATGACCTGGATCTGCCAGTGACCAGCTGTGTAAAACTAGGCAAGTAATATAACGTCTCTAAGCCTCAGTTTCCCCATCTGTAAAATGGAATGACATCTCCTTTGTTGGGCCTTTTTGAAAATTAAAGGAGGCCATGCAAATAAAATGAAGTGTCTGGCACAGAGTAATTGCTCATTAAATGGCTGCAGTAACGGCAAAGATCACGAAATTATAGAGGCACAAGGCAACAACTGCAACTTATTCCAGGCTGCTTGAGAGGTCAAACCAATTTCCTGGGTTTCCATCTTGTGTCTGAGACCCCAGAGCCCTCTCTCTGGACCCCCGAGGACCACAGAGAACCCACCCTATATCCACAGATTGATGCTGGACTCCCAGTGCCGGGGCCCAAGCCTGCTGACTGCCGCGTGGCGCCTGTGACACTGGCTGCTTTGTGCCACCTCTCCAAGGCTGTCCTGGCCTGCTTTAAACTCTCAGTGGCATTTTGCCTGGGGCTGGCAAAGCCAGGCACAGGAAGGGGACAGTGGGGCCATGAGAGGGGGCAGTGACATCTCAAGCAAACCTCCTGGTTTGGAGGTGCCCCTCTTTTCTCAGAGCAGGTAAAACTTTTTTTACCCTGTAAAGAAGGAGAAGAGAAGGAAGAGGCGCCGGAGGCGCAGGACCCCAGGAGAGTCTTTAGGTTTGTGTATTTCATGGCCTCCACTCCCCACCAGAGCCCAAACAGGTGCCTCAGATCCTGCAAAGGAGACTGAGACTGAGCATCGACCTGGGCGTTGGAAACAGGATTGAATTCTATTCTCCCAAAGCCCTGCGAGGTGGGAAGGGTGTGTGGGGGCTGGACATGGCAAAGCCCTTCTCAAAGATGATGAAGGGGGCATTTTTTACCCAGTCCTGCAGGACTAAAGGAAAGTTGCCTGCCTGCTCTGGCATGCCCAGGTGCCTCACCTGGAGGCAAAAGCACTCCCTCCCCGCTTTCAGATGCTCTTTGGGAACTAATCTGTCACCAAGGACTGACCCAGGGAAAGTCTTCACATAGCAGACAAGCCAGATCAGAGCAGTGACTGAGAGGCTCTGAAAGCGTTATGACCCCAGGCCCTCTGTAAGTCCCAGCTCTGTAGGTGTCATTGGGCTTAACCCCCACTGTGCCTCAATTTCTCAAACTGTAAAGAGGGAGCAACTGTAGTCCTTGCTCCAGAGGGGCCGTCTGCAGTATAGGTTAGTTTAATGTGAGCCAGCTCCTCAGAAGAATATAATTAGTCCCACAAACATTTCCAGGGACAATGTAAAGGATTGATAAGGGAAGCCTTCTCTTAAAGAGAGAAAACCACACACCTGTTTTCAGCAAAATTACCTGAGAAGCAATTAACCAGAAGGTTTCCACGAATGATCCTCTGGGCTCCCCCTAGTCAGAGGCAGGTGGAAAATTAAACTGCACAGAGTTAGAGGTGGCTCTGAGGGTTCCAGCCACGTCCCATAACACATGCCTGCTGTGCTTGTGGTCTGGGATTGCCCTCCTGTAAAACGGACCCCAACAGTGGCTGGACTGAGGGGTGGTGGTGCATGGGACAATGTGAAGTTAGAGAGAAGTGAGGGGAGACCTTACCGATGCTCTCTGGCAGTTCTGCCCCATGGTGGGGAGGACACCTGCTGTGCCCGAGGACTTTCTTCTCTTTCACTCTCAGCAGCCTGGGCTGGGGCCCCTGGAGAAAAACAAAACCCAGAGGCAGCATTAGGGGTTGTCAGCCTCGTTCCTATTCCCACTAATTGGGAAACTAAACACCCTGATACTGAGGACCCAAGGCCCCTGTTTCCAGAAGTATCCTTAATCTCAAGTAAAAAGTTACAAGGTTTCTGGCAAGACATTATTCTAGAAGCAATTTGCTAGAACTTGTCTGCAGCTGGTGCCTCATCACCAACTACAGGTCCTTTGCTTAGGAAAAGGTCTGAAAACAGGGTCCTGCTTTAGGGAAGAAATCAAATAGAAATGGAAGTTAGTCAAGACAATTTCAAAAGGCCAACATCTTCATAATGTTCTTTTCCCCTGTCTAACGGAAACAGGGGTAGGGAGGATCTCTGGGTAACAATTACTTTTCTAATTATAAAAGCAATATACACACATCACCAAAAAAAAAAAAGCCAGAAAATACAGGCAGGTAGTTTAAAAATGAAAATCACCTTTACTCCTATAAACATATGTTCTATTAACATTTTTGGCATATATCCTTTTGCGTATTTTTCTCCACCTAACTATATGCCAATAACAACACAAAAATGGAACCATGCTATAAAATGCTCTTTAAATCTACTTTAAATATATTATGAAAATCTTTTCATGTCAATTAATAAAGATGTCATCATTTTTGATTGATTACACTGAGCAGAGATTTTATAATTCATATTCAGAAAGGCTAACTCAAGAATCCCTATTCAATAAATGTCAGATATTCCAAGTCAAAATTCATAGTAATTTTATTAAGTCTCCACCACATCCTGAACAGCTTAGAAATAGTATGTGATTTGCCTAACAACTAACATGCTGCAGCAAATCCAAAAGCTCTTTAAGGCTTTTTCAGTTCTAAGAGGGTAAGCCAAGAGTCTGGGCTTCTAAACATTGGTGTAACGCTGGGCACCCAGCCACTGACTCCCAGCGGCTCAGGGTTGGTGAATTCTGCCAGTTTGTTTTGGCAGGATACCTGGCACCCCTGACATCCCAAATGCTCCCTGACCCAGCTCAGAGGCATAAACAAAATTTGTGGGGTTTCTTTGTGATTGGTTTACATAAACAAAATTTGATTTAAAGCTCATACTTAGTTCCTTCATCCTGAGGGTATCTGGAAAAAAAAGGAGACATGATTTGGCTGTGATATATTCTTCAAAGAATTTAGGAATAACAGTACTTATCGCCTATTTCTGTGATGATTGCTCCCTCTCCCATTAGAGCCTAAGCTCCCAGGTAGGTGCTGAGTGCAGCCTGGAGGTCTGGCTGCAAGGCGTGAAGCCCTCCTCAGCCACATGCTTTGACTCGAAAAGTCACTTGACCTATGGGAGCTTCAGTTTCCTCAACTGTTAAGTGAGGATACAAACAGTAAGAATGAACCTGCGCAGCAACATGAGCTGTGTGTATGTGAACAGAACACTTAGACTAGGGCTTGGCCCCTGGAGAGTACTCAGTATGTTAGCTAACTATCAGGATTGTTGACTGATTAGTAATTTTACTGAAATTCAAAACAGGAGGGAAAGCAGAAAGGGCTTTTACCAAGAGCCATGAAGGGCTTATAATTGGAGGCATAGCCTATTCAGAGGGTGTTTAAAGCAGTGGGTCCACCAGGTGAGCATGAGACAATTTGTTGGGTTGAAGGAAGATAATATCAGAACTTTTATTTATAACTTTTAAATCTTACCCTATAACTTTTTAGGCTATTCTTTACAATGTACACATTACTTTAGCACACTACTAAATGTAATTTTTTTTTAATTGAGGTATAATTCACCTTTTAAAGATTTAAATTTATCAGAAGATTCACCTTTTAAGGTATATATATAATTCAGTGTGTTTGAGTATGTCCATGAGGTTGTGCGACCATCACCTCTACTAATTCCAGGATGTTTCCATCACCCCCGAAAAGGAACCCTGCACCTATCAGCAGCCACCTCCCTACAGCCCCTGGCAACTACTAATCTTTCTTTCTCTACAGATTTGCCTATTCTGGACATTTCACATATGTGGAACCATAAATGTGTCTAACCTCAAAATAATTAAAATACATGTATTGGGGAATGCATCTGCAAAACTGTTTTACTGATAGAGTGACCAAAACTGTTTGAAGAGCTCTGGCTGAGAGGGTAAAGCCTTCTTGGTACTGTCCCTGGCTTCCCTATTAGTTTACTCTGCAGACACTGACAGTATGTAACAGTCTCCATTAACCTGGGCTAATGAAATTCCAACAGTTGGCACAGTCCCAAAGCAGAACGTGATCTAAACATAATATGCATCTCACTTTTTAATTTATTATTGAATTTTATTGTTACAAAAAGATGTTCTAATTATACTAGATAGGCTAATAGTTCAAACAGCAATGTGGCCTGGGACCTGGGTTCCAATTCCTTGCTCTGCCACTTACTGAACTTCTCTGAGCCTAACTTTCCTTATCTGAAAAATGGGGGAAATAATAGGTGAGAATTAATAATCTTTTACCTTTCTGCATTAGAACTTGGTCTTTGGTTAATGCTCTAGTTCTGTTCTCCTGGTTACCCAGTAAGGGTAGTATGTCAAAAACCCTACTGAGCAACATTTCTGATGATAAAAATGGCCTTTGCTTGGTAGCTTGCTTCTGGGTTGGAAGAACTATAAATACTAGATAGGATATCATAGCTTTGGCTTCCCTGAGGGAGATGACTCTTATCTTGTCCCCCTGCAGGGACCCTCAGAGATGTCCCTATGGAGTTATTACAGAGAATTTGGTGTCTGTGGGCCAGGAGGCTTGAAGGAATCCTGCACCTGCCCAGTGAGCTCGTCTTTCCTGACCTGCACACTGCTGCACAGAGTCTCTGAGAAAAGGAGCACTTGGCATTGCCCCACGGCTAGGCAGTCCCTGTGTCTCATAGCCCTGCAGGCATTATGGGGCCACATGTGGCCTGTGGCAGTCTTTGAATCTGAAGGTTTAGCAGAGTCTAGGGTCATTACTGATGGTTGTTGCAGATTAAACAATGCACAGAATCTGTCATACAGATTCTGTAATGAGCAACAACTGTAAGTACTAAATAAATGGCTATTATTATTATTATTGGTGTTTTGTTTTACCTACAATTACTAACTCCTAGTGGGCAAGAGATGAGTCTAACTCTGAGAAGCCCGGGTGGGGTATCAGGCCGCCAGGTATAGCCCCATTATGAAATATGAGAAAACACTCTTTGTAACTCTCCAAGGAGAAAGTATACAAGTAGTCATTCGATAAGTATTTATTTGCCACCAACTGCATGCCAATCTTAGCACTAGATGTGAGCGGCACTGTAGTGGGGAAGACGGACATCGCCCCTGCCCTTGCAGCGTTCATAGTAATTAAAGAGCGATTATAGTTCACCGCAATGGGGGAAGTGTGGAGAAGTGAGCTTCCCCCCTGGCAGAAGCCCAACTAGCCTTGGAATGCTGAGAGGCCAGAATGGAGCAGAAACCACCATTCAAGCTGAGTAACTTATGATAGCCGGCCCCCAGCCAACCGGAGAGCCGGCTGAGTGCAGGTGTGAGCCTGACCAAGACCAGCCGGGCCTGGTTCAGATCGGCAGAACCACTGTGATGCTGTGATTTATAATAAGAAATAAATATTTGGTCTGGCACACAGCTCCAAAAACCCTTGTAATTTTCCTAAGTGATAAGAGCAATGGAAGAATCCTTTGCTATAATACTTAGTCTTTTGTCCTCAAGCAGCTCCAGTGTGATAAAAGGGAAAGGAGTGTCTTGTTATTCAAAACACAGACCTTTCAACCACACCCGAGTTTATGTGAATGAGGATGGGCTGGTTGCTCTGAGAACCAACCATGTGATTTGAGGGTTGGCACTTTCAGCACCACCCCCACCTGCTCCGGGGAAGGGACAGAGGTTAGAGGATGAATTAATCACCAGTGGCCAATGGGTGAATCAACCAGGCCTGTGTGGTGTGCAAAAACCCAAAAGGATGGGGCTCAGAGAACCTCCAGTTGGTGAACAGGTGGACGTGTGGAGAGGTGATGCACCCTGAGGGCCATGGGCGGCCACCCCTTCCCACATACGTTGCCCTATGCATCTTTTCCATCTAGCTGTTCGTAGGTTATATCCTTTTATAATAAACTGGTAATCTAGTAAGAAAACTGTTACCCTGAGTTTGATGAGCTACTATAGCAAATTAAGGGAACCTGAGGAGAGGGGTCGTGGGAACCTCTGATTTATAGACGGTCAGTCAGAAGTACAGGTGACAACCTGGGCTTTGATTGGCATCAAAGTCAGGGGAGGGCAGCCTGGTGGGACTGAGCTCTTTACCTGTGGGATCTGACGTTCTCTCTAGGTTGATGGTGGCCAAAGTGAGTTAAAGTATAGGACATTCTATAATTTGGGGGTCAAAGAATTGCTTGGTATGGGAAAGAAACCCCACATATTTGGTGTCCAGAAGTGTTCAGTATAAGTAGTGAGAAGGAGAAATACAAGTGGCGTGTTTCTTTCTTTATAACCATCCAGCTGAAACACAGAATCATCAGCTTATTGTTCTAAGCCCCTAAGTTTTGGGGTGTGTCTTCAATGTAGCAGTAAATAGGTAAGTGAGCCCCAAGGAATTGGTCCCTGCCTTCTGGGAGTGGGCTATAGAGGGAAAGCCCAGAGCTAAGAGTCAGAGAGCTGATGCTGGGTCCACCACCTCTTACCTAAATGGCCTCAGGGAAGATGCTTATCCCCTCCAGGCTTCAGTGAGTCACCTGACAACAATCGCTCTCCTATCTGCCTCACAGTGTTGTTGTGCAGATCACGTACAGCTACTTGGATCCCTCAAGAGAGCTATTGGCGTGGCCTGAATGGAAGTCGGCAGTAAAGAAACTTTGTTGCCCAATAATTATTAATAATGCCACAAGAAGAACAAGTTGCATTCTGGTAACATCATTACAAGGGGGATAATTCCACCCTGCTTTAGAAATGAGGAGACTGACACTCAGGGGTGCTCCAGGTTGCATAGCAGGATGTGGGGAGACCAGCAAGGGCACAGATCTTACAGACTCCAGAGCCCTCTTCCCACTCCTTTCCCTGCCTCTCTCTAGAGTCTGTGTTGAACCGTCCACTGCACTCCTGGATACTGAAGTCAGGTGAATCGTACGCACCCCGGCTCCAGGCCCTCTGCAAAGAGAGCCTCAGGAGCAGAGCTGCCCACTAGAATTCAAAGCAGTTCATCAACAAATTCCACATTCACTCCTGCCTTCCTTTCTGATACCTGGGCAGCTTCTCAAGTCTAGTTAAGACACTGCTCGGGATCACCAAAGCAACCTTACAGAATAAATGTCACATTTTTCCTATTAGTATTTATTTCTTAAAGTCCTCATGGATCTGTCGTATGACAGAGAAGATTATGCTGTCAGCCCCTTCTTCCTTGGCTTCCTATCTGCTATTACGCAGGAGGTTGGACTAGAGTGGAAAAGGAACCCTTGGGACTGACCCAAGCACCCAGTCTGAAGGTCATTCAAAGCTGCTCTGCCTTCTGTCAAGAGACTGCTTGGCCTAGAGCTCATGTAGAAATTGGTGGCATTTCCACTGGTCCACCATAGTTCCATTCTGCATGCACACCCTACTTCATGCTGGGACCAGCATTCCCCTGCCCCTCCATTACCCTGGGAGCCCATCAGGCCTCTCTGGGACTCCCAAAGATCTCTCTAGAACTCCCTCTTCAGAATCTAAAGCATCCACATAAACCAGGTGTTGCCCTTCCCAAAAAAGCTGGCATGGGCACCATCACAACACAACTCCAAAATGAATGCTTCATTTCTTGTGTCATTTGGGTAATCTGAATATTCCAGCATTTTAATAACAGAAAAATCCACAGTTCATTTACATTTGCTAATGGCCAGATTCCTTGTTCGCATCCAGCCATGCTTTCTTTGTATTATTTAACCTCTTCTTTGGAGAGCATGAGCCTCCTAATCAATTGACTTCCCATTTTTCCCTTAAGCAACTCACTTCAAGGTAATTATAACTAGCATTTATTGAGTGCTTATTATTTGTCAGGGACTGCTACAAATAATGTAAGGCATTGGTTCACAAGAACCTCTCATAAGTAATATTATCCCATTTTACAGATGAGGAAACAAGGCTCAAAGAGGTCACGTAACTTCCCAACATCATACGTAAGTACGGATAAAGTGAAAGTTCCTGTGGCCAGGATTCTCGCCTGGCCCTGGTTGGCTAGCTCATGACACATGTGTGGGCAATAGGTTGTTACTGACTCTATATAAAGAGCTCTGCCCAGTGCTCTGGGCGACTTGGTGGCATGGCTGCAATACCACAAGAGAGCAGAGGCTGGAGTGGTGGCAGCGCTGAGGGCAGAGACTGAGACGGCTGCATGGGCACAGAGGCCCAGAGGCAGAGACTGGTTTGCTGCGTGCAGACTGGCTCTGAGTGGACAGGATTCTAGTGATTGACCTGCCACCATGGAAATAATTTGGGTATAAACCCTTTCACCCCAAGAACGTTCTACTGTCATTTCTTTGGTCTCATTGAATCCACAGTGAACTTGTCCGGGGCTGAAACCCACTGGCAAGACAAGTTAAGTAACAAAGCTAAGATTTGAAATCTGGCTCCAGTGCCTGCACTCCCAGCCATTCTACCTCATTCTCCCTCAACAGCATGACACCAATTCAGATGAGGTTAATAGAGAAGGGCAAAGGACTGCTCAGGTGAGAGAGGCCTTTTACACTATCAGACATGATGACTACAAGCACAGCATTTGCCTTAAAAAAAAAAAAGTAGATGTCATTAGTCCAGTTACTTCATACAAAAGACCTAACTGTAGTGAGTTTTGGTCCAATTATAAATTACTGTGTGACCTTGAGAAAGTGTCTCTGGGCCTCATCAGTACAGTCAGTGGGCTTGAATTCCAGAATCTACCCTTTAAGATCATGAGACTTGGGTATCTCTTTATTCACTATTTTAGGACAGGAAGCTAGCTGATGCAAAAGGCCAGGGACTGAGCCCACAAGGTTTGGCCACCCACCCACTTGCCTTGAGATGGTCTGAGACACTTCTGTGGGCTCCTCACTGGGTCTCACTCTCCTTTTTCCAAAAGGACAACATAAGCTGTCTTTGCAACCCAACTGCAGATTCTTGGCACAAAGCAGGTGTGGGTGGGTGTTTGGCTCTTTTCTTCCTTGGGAACAATGCTCTGGGTAGCAGTCCTTTAGTTGGCTAGCTGGAGTCCTGAGGACAAAAAGGGACAAAAGATGCTTTTGTCATAATATGAGTCACCAAAAGACTTTAAAAGGCAGAGCCTATACCTTCCTGCACCTGTGGAAGGAAGAGCCTCATTTCCAGGAAGAGGCTATTACTGCAGCTTCATGAGCAGGGGCTGGGGCACTTGGTGCCCTTGGCATCCAGGCAGTGCTTTGGGGTTATCAAGTTCACTGTCCCACTGGGACCTCACAGAAACTTTGGGTGGGAGGACGGGAATGGTGACAATGGTGAAGATGGCGATGACAGTGGCAGTCCATGTGCACTGACCCTCAGGTGTGCCAGGCACTGGGCTAAAGACTTCACATGCATTGACTCTAGAAGCTTCCAAACAACGCCAGAAAGTACAAATCATTTCCTAATGCCTGGGGAAGCTGAAGCTTAGAGAAGCTAACTCAGATGCTCATGAAAATGCATCACTAGCCTCCCTTCACAGGCCTTTTCTGGGGACAAACCCCTGTTCTTCCACTCTCTTCCACAATCCTGGAGGTGACCGACCCCTGCTCCCCCACCCAGACACCACACCTCTTCCCTACTGTTCTTAAATCCTGCCCTCATGGAGCTTACAGTCTCTCTGGGAGAGACACTGATTCAAAAATCACTTGAATTACCATCCCAAACTGTGAATCATACAAGTATGTGGAGCCACAGCATCTAATCCTGGAGGTCTAGATAGTCTCTGTCTTCCCAGAAGTGAATTTGGATCTGGGACACACTGGTCCAGGTCAGAGTTTCCTCTGAGGCTCCTGAGGAAGCAACAAGCAAGCCTTGATGAAAGGGGAGACAGCCGTGGAAGAGGAGGAGGATGTGCCTAATGCTTACTAGGTCACCCCTCCTGATCTGGGCCTCACTGAGAGTGGCCTGGCTTGGGTCTCTAGAGCGGTGGTTCTCAGAGTGCCATCCCTGGATCAGTGGGGGCAGCATTCCTGAGAACTTTTAGAAATGCGTTATTTTCAGGCCCCACCACAGGCCTGTTGAATTGAAAACTTCAGGATGGAGCCGACAGTCTGTGTTTAACAAGCCCTCCTGGCCGTTCTGCAACCTGCTAGCACTGCCAGCCATGTTCTGTATGCCTACAGGCAAGTGGATTCCCTCTGTGAAAGTATAATAGATCCTGGTTCTCTCTTACTCTCTCATGTTCTCCACATGGAAGAGTGCTTTGTAGATGACATTCTGAGAAAAGACTGGACAGGTATCTGCAGTTATAGAGAGAACTGGGACAAGCTGTTTGACGGGGTTGTGGGTAGGGGATGAAGTACAAGGATTTTAGCAATTCAGAGATTAATTGCCCAAGGCATGAGACTCCAGGAAGTAAAAGCACAACCCTTGAGAACTGGGAAGAACCTAGCATGTTATATCCCACTGCTACCTGATCCAAGATCTGGGTAAGTGGTATCTCACCCTGTAAAGCAGCCTTTTCCACTGTTGGCTGGTTGTGTCTGAGATGAAATCTGCCTGCCTCTGACTTCTTTCCATTGGCCTTAATTCTCTGCATTCTCGCAGAGAAACCCTTTCCTCCCCCACAACCTACCCAGGATGAAACCATGCTTATCCATGGTTCTTAGTGAAGACATAATCACTGGCCACCAAAATGTAAGAGGAAGACCTTGGACTTATAAATGCTTTTATTAAAACGAGTGAACATGACAGAAACTTCAAGAACATGTGCCCTTCAGCTGGACTGGCTGATATGAGGGAGGCTTTGCAGACGGGCCCACATTCTGGAGAATGTTAAGTAAAGGTCACAAGGATCTGATTCCTTACTCTGGCCCAAGCTTCCAATGCTTCCTAGCTCACTGACACCTCTCCCATGTGGTTTCTTTTAAGTCCTACGTTCATGACTTAGCTGGTTAGGAAGAAATTTTTGCACCATAGTTAACTATCAATGCTATGGGTATTAACTATTTCACAGCCAGGATCTATTTCACTTCTGGAGGAAACAGCCCTCGGAGCATATATCTTGGGTCATTCTGAGATTCCTCATCACATGCGACCAGTTGTGTGTTCATTCACACACTCACTTAACTATTCTGCATATGCGGTCCCAGTCCACCCTCTTCAGTGTACCTGCGACTGGGCACTGCTCAACTTCTTCTCCAAATGAAGAAACCAAAGTCAATCGCAGACAAGTTCTATTCCAAAGAATATGTTAACAAAAGACCCAACTCAGAGAAAACAAAACATGGCAGAGTATACAAACAGCAGCTTAAATTCTCTTTTGAACTTGTTTTGTCACGCTCTCTGAACATCCTTCACAAAACAGGGAAGAAGGCATTGGGATGATCAGCCCATTTCAGAGAGAGCCAGACTACAGAAATACAACACAGGCACGAGCCTCTCAGCCTGGTCATCCCACCACCAATCAGCACCTCCCAGGCCTGGGAGGGCTTGCAGGGACACCACTCTCTGGAGATGATGTCAGCCTTTGAGTGATGATACAGAACTTATCATCAACCAAAACAAAATGTCAAAAGGAACTTACTATGAAATGGGGCTCTGATACTTCCTGCATAAAGATGGTCTTTGGAGAGTCAAATCAAGATAAGAGCTTACCCTTCTGAGGCTGGAATCACAGCTTCTCTATGCTCTGGATGATGATGGACAAAAATGTGACCACATGCCCTTATACTGGCTTTCCACCATACACCAGAGAGAGAGAGCTCGTCTGCCCACCATCTCGTTACAACGGGAGCCAAAACTGTTTCATTTTTACCAAAAAAAAGATGCCATCCTACCACAACAGTCCATTGAATTCAAGCCTATTCACAAAGGAAGCAAAAGACTTCCTAATCTCAAGCAAAAAATGCCAGCTATGTGCTCCTACAGGGCTCCAGTACCCTGGAGGCGCAGGGCACCAGGGCTATCACAATAACCTCCCAGCAGATCTACAGTTCAATTCTCTTTTGTGCAAAACTCCAGACACTGTCCAGCTGTCCAACAGTTCAGATCCAAGCTTCGATCTCAGGACAGTCCACCCAGTCGTCCCTTCAGAAGCCTTCCCTGACCTCACAAGCAGACTCAAAAATCTAGACAGACTAGAATCTGGGCCCAGAGACAGACCACAGCTCTAGCTCTCTTTGAGAGGAGAGACAGATTTCCAATCTGAAATCTATTTCCAGTAGGTGCTGCCTTTTAAGTACCAGGCCCAGGAGGGAAGGTGTGGGTGAGTGGCAGGGGCTGGGGTACGGGGAGCAGAGTAGAATGACAAAGCCCTCAGAGAGCTGATAGACAAAACACAGATTAAGCACACTTACACCCAAGAAAAACAAGCCAGGCAGCCATGTGTGAGTAGTCAATGCTTCACCTATACAGGAAATGCCAGCAGGTTCGAAGAAAATGGATTTGACCTGGGATGTTGGCTAACCTGTCAGTTTCCCTGAGAAATGCCAATCTCCTTTCCTCTGTCTTCTCAGCCCAATCCCACCATCAGATTTATTTTTGTCCCTAGTCCTATCCCCTGTCCCTCCACAGTTCACTACCAAAAAAACATACTGTTTTTACCAGCACTGAGGTACCTGATAAATATTTTATTTGGCTGTAAGGAGCTATTAAAGAAAAAAGAAAGATGACACAAAAATAATGATTATCCATGATGTACTGTTAAATCGAAAAAGCTAGATACAAAGTAATCCTATTTTTATTACCACTGACAGAAACAAAAACAGCCATTTGCATGTATATCAATTGCACTATATGAATTGTTTTTGTAGTTGAGAAATGGTGAAGATTAGAGAAGAGTGACTTAAAATCTGCTCCTGCCTCTCCCTGCACATAACCTGAGGCAGTCACTTCCTGTTCCTTCACCAGGGGCAGGAATATATCAGACCCCAGTACCAGAGTCCCTGGAGCGAGATCAGGGCCTGAGCCTTGCTTGGGTGAAGAGCTGGGAAAGCAGGTGAGGCTTGACTAGCCTCGGGCATCACTCACCCATTCCCAAGGGCTGGTAGATGATGACATAGTGAGATGTTTCCTCCCAGCACTGCTTCTTCCTAAGAGGCTAAAGAGCAGACCCTGCCCTGACCGAGGGAGACACCGCGAGCTAACAGGGGTTTTTAACTGTGGGTTTGGAGCCCAGGACTCTCTGTCCGAGAACTCCGCTTCTCTCCTCTCCATGAACTCACTGAGACGGCCTCAGACTAGGCTCTAGCCTTAGACTCTAACCAAAAACACATTCCAGGCCAGAGCAGTGGGTTACCCTGGGGTGAATATAAGCTCACCAGGCAAAACTAACTAGACATCTGAGGAACAAAACTACCTGAAAAGAATGTCAACTATCTAGGCAACATTTACCATTTGAAGCAGAAATATTAGAACAGGCAGACCAAAAATGTAAAATAAGGATGATAGACATATTTAATAAGATAAAGAAATAAGATATGAAATTATTTAAAAACTAGAAATATTATATGTGAAAAACATGATATAGATAGTGCCTTGCAAATGAGTTTCAGCTTCAGGCAAGTTCGCTATAGATTCACTGTGACCAAAGAAATTTACAGCAAAGGGTTCTTGGGGTGAAAAGGTTATACCCAACTTTATTTCCAGGTGGCAGGTCAGTCACTAAAATCCCGTTCACTCAGAGCGAGTCTGTGTTATCACTGCTGCTTCGGATGCAGCAGGCTGGTCTCTACCTCTGGGCCTCTCTGCACAGCCGTCCCACACAGCCGTCCTCCGGGCCTCTGTCCTCGGCACTGCCACCACTCCAGCCCTCCACTCCGCTCTCCTGCAGCCTTCTAGCCCCGCCACCCAGTCTCCAGCAGAGCACTGGGTGGAACTCTTTACATTAACACAATAATGGCTTATTGCCTAAAGGTGTGGAAGCGGTAGCATAGCAACAGGCCAGTTACATTTAAGTTCAGTGAGGATCCTGGCCATAGGAACCCCACTTTACCCACACTCCACCCCTCCAGGATTCTCGCCTTACAACCTACACTCTTTCCATCTTCCACAATGGTCCCTGTGCGAGAAAGCTGGAGCACTGTAACCAGATTCCACAACAGCAACAGAGGATAACAACAACTCAGAGATAATAAAAATTAAGATACAGGTAACAAAAATTATAATAATCCTCAAGCCAGAGGATTCAGCTAGGTTCAAAGCCCCATGCAGATCAAGTCCAAAGCATGTCCATTCCAGCCATCATGTGGTCTCTGGTTCCCCCCTGGTCCCTCAGGGCAGATACCTTGACCTTCCCCTCAGTCAAACCGTGTTCTCCAATCATCTTGCTGTGTGGGCTCAAGTGAGGTTGGCTTGCTTTCCAGCAGGAAGTCTTGCAAACACAGAGGCTGGACTCGTGGCTCTGTCTCTGATCTCTGCCTCTTAGGTCTTAATGACTGGAACTGCTGCTCTGGTTTCAGCTGTTGCCATAGCTCTAGTAAGATCCTATTTGACTTCCCATCTAATTTCCTTCCACCTGCTCCTGCCCGTATTAAATCAACCCACATCTGGGTCCTCGTAATCTTCATGGGGCCCTGTAAATTCTTCTTGTGAGCAACAGGTCTTATTTCTTTCTGAATTCTTGTGGCTTCAGCCTCTCCTAAGTCTGCTACTGTACGTGTCACCTCGCTTATGGGATGCCCTAAGTGAGAGGAAAGAATGGCCACTAGAGACCCAAAGAGGGATGTAGGAGCCGTTTGAAGTACAATATTCCTCATCCCAGTAGTGAAAATCTCTTCATCTGGGCCATAATTCTCTGGACTATAGATGGCATTTCTCATGCCTAGCTCTTGTAGCACCTGTTGGAGCTCAGCATATGTCTGCCATCTAACAGGAGAGGATGGTAGATCACCTGGATTGAGCCACACAGCACGAAGTGCAGCCATGAGCCAATTGAGGAGGGTGTGACTCCCTGGGGTCTGATGTGCATTTTGTAATTGCTGCCTCAAGGTAGGCTATACTGTCAGGGAAGCCAACTTTCCCATCTCTGATCCCGACAGAACAATTCCGTCCACCCCTAAGTCCCACAGATGCAGGAGCCAAGCTGATATTGACTCCGAGGGCTTCTGCCTAAACCGGGAGCCCAAATCCACCAGCTCAGCCTGAGTATAGGGGCGGACCATAGAGTGCACCTCGACCTGGGGAGGGGGCTGCTCCTCTCCTTGGGGAACCTTCAGCTGCTGGGTCTTTATTTTCTTTACAACCACTGGGCGTGCTTTCAATACAGGAGGCACCAGTGCCTCTGGCATCACCCCTTCATCTTTCTCCAGCTCCTCCATTTCTGGGGCTGATGGCACATTTCTCTCCCCTCCCCTGAGTGCCTCCTCTGCTACAACCTTTACCTTTTCTACTGTACCTCGCAGCAATGCTAGCTCAGTCTTCAGAAGGTCTCTTACCTTCAGCTCAATGCTTCGCAGCTGACGTTCTCGTACCACCTCCGCCTGTGCTTCCCTCTGGAGTTCGTCTTTTTCCTTGATGGCCTCTTCCTCCTTCAGGACACCTGGCAGCACTGCCGTCTCGTCTCCAATGGCTCCTTGCTGCCGGCGCTCTCGTGCTGCCTCCTCTCGCATCAAAATCATCTCCTTCCTCAGGGAATCCACAGAAGTTTGCAGCTCGCGTTCTCATGCCGCCTCTTGCATCAGTGCCATCTCCTTCCTCAGGGAATCCACAGAAGTTTGCAGCTCACGTTCTCGTGCCACCTCCTCTCGCATCAATGCCATTTCTCTCCTCAGGGAATCCACAGAAGTTTGCAGCTCGTGTTGTCATGCCACCATTTCTTGGGTCTCTTCTGTAGACCTCTTTGATACTGTGAGAAGCAGCCAACCCACAGTCCCTGCTGCCTCACGGGCACTCTGCTTCTCAAAGGATCTACTTACTATATGAAGGACCAGCTCTACAGCCTCAGGTGTCACCTCCACTTGCCTCCAGTCCTGGGGTGGGGCCCAGTTCTCTAGGAGGCAAGCCACTTCAGACCACATACCCATTGGGGGACAATCCACCATCTCCCCATTCACAGGGGCAACTGGCTGAAGCACCCCTCTCGTAAGGACAGCCTGTCTTTTTCCTTGGTCAACAATGAACCCTGCCAACTATGCCAATTGTCTTGCAAATGAGTTTCAGCCCCAGGCAAGTTCACTATAGATTCACTGTGACCAAAGAAATTTACAGCAAAGGGTTCTTGGGGTGAAAAGGTTATACCCAACTTTATTTCCAGGTGGCAGGTCAGTCACTAAAATCCCGTTCACTCAGAGCGAGTCTGTGTTATCACTGCTGCTTCAGATGCAGCAAGCTGGTCTCTGCCTCTGGGCCCCTCTGTCTGCACAGCCGTCCTCTGGGCCTCTCTGCACAGCCGTCCCGCACAGCCGTCCTCTGGGCCTCTCTGCACCGCCGTCCTCTGGGCCTCTCTGCACAGCCGTCCTCTGGGCCCTCTGCACAGCCGTCCTCTGGGCCTCTCTGCACAACAAGTCCTCGCCTCTCTGCACACAGCCGTCCTCTGGGCCTCTCTGCACAGTCATCCCGCACAGCCGTCCTCTGGGCCTCTCTGCACAGTTCCCGCACAGCCGTCCTCTGGGCCTCTCTGCACAGTCTCCGCACAGCCGTCCTCTGGGCCTCTCTGCACAGTCAGCACAGCAGCACAGCCGTCCTCTGGGCCTCTCTGGGCAGCTCTCCTCTGCACAGTCCTCGCCTCTCTGCACACAGCCGGGCCTCTCTGCACAGCCGTCCTCTGGGCCTCTCTGCAGCCGTCCCGCACAGCCGTCCTCTGGGCCTCTCTGCACAGCCGTCCCGCACAGCCGTCCTCTGGGCCTCTCTGCAGCCGTCCCGCACAGCCGTCCTCTGGGCCTCTCTGCACAGCCGTCCCGCACAGCCGTCCTCTGGGCCTCTGTCCTCGGTGCTGCCACCACTCCAGCCTCCGCTCTGCTCTCCTACAGCCTTCCAGCCTTGCCACCCAGTCTCAGGCAGAGCACTGGGCGAAACTCTTTACATTAACACAATAATGGCTTATTGCCTAAAGATGTGGAAGCAGTAGCATAGCAACAGGCCAGTTATATTCAAGTTCAGTGAGGATCCTGGCCATGGGAACCCCACTTTACCCACAGATAGGTTAAAAATAATAGAAAATTAGGCAAATATATATATTTTATATTTAGGCAGGATACAAAAACACAAGCCATAAAAGAAATAAATACTAAACTAGATTTCATCAAAATGAAAAACTTTTGCTCTTTAAAAGGCAACCAGAGAAATAGTTTTTAACCATCTATCCTCCCAGGGCACAGTGCAGAGGTAGTTGACTAAAACATCCAGTTTTCCATGAAAGAGGCCTATCTACAGATCTTACAAGTTGTGGCCTGAAGGTCAGACTCCTAATTCAACACATATCTACGAGCCAACTGCAATTCTCTCCAGATAAAGAGGCAGCTGGGACGTGCCATCTTCGCACTTTCCCTCTGCCCCATCAGACCTCTGGCATCTCCATGAAAGGAACTTATGTATAAGTCTGGTGCCCTGGCTGTTGTGGCTGTGGCCCAGAGGACACATCCCTTGATAATCATACTCTCATGATCAGCAGGGCTTGTGTTCACAGGGTCAATAGGGCAGTAGCAAACAAAGAAACAGTTCCTAACTGCCTATCCCGCCAGGACTCAGCACAGAGGGAACACACAAAAATGTCCACTTCCCCAGTCTCCCTCAGAAATGAGGATAAATGCATACTTTAAAAACAGCTACCTGGACTTCCAGGAAGATGGCGGCATGAGCAGGGCGGCGGAAATCTACTCCCAAAACCATATATATTTATGAAAATACAACAAATATAACTAAAAGAGAGACCAGAAGATACAGGACAGCACCCAGCCTGCATCTACACCTGAGAGGACTTGGCACCCCGTGAGGTGGGTAAGATACAGAACTGCAACCCGGCGGGACTCGAACACTGCCCCACCCCAGCGCACCGGCAGGAGGAAAGGATTCAGAGTGGGGAGAGAGTGGAAGTACAGGCCCGCGAAATAACCAGCCCTGGTGATCTGCGCCGGGAGCACTGACACACATAGTGTGGTGTATCGGAGATTGGAGAGACAGAGGGCGCAGGATCTGAGCCGGGGAACACACCCGGATACTCGCAGCTGGCTCCCCTGGACAAGAGAAAAGTGCGTGCTTTTTTAGCTGTCTTATAGAGACGGGGGCCCAATGGAGGAAAAGGATCATCCCAGCACACTCAGCCCAGCAGGCTGAGAGTCCTGGGGAATTTCGGACCCCTTGACTGGCGACTGGGAAAAAGTAGATGTACTGAGACTTCCCACAGAGATCAGCAGCCTCACATTTGTTCCCGCCCTGGCCAGAGCGACAAATGGCCCTGCAGAGTGGCGCAGCTGTGCTACGGAATAGTGAAGCAACAACAGCACCTACAGCATTCTCACAGAATCTACTCCCGGGGGGGTGGGATTTTTTTCTCTCTTTTCTTTTCTTTCTTTCTTTTTATTCTCTTTTCTTTCTTCTTTTTTTTTTTAAAGTCTTAAAGAGCCCAGCTGACACACATGGCACCTACCAGCGACCACTTCTATCGCCATGAAAAGACAGAGGAATATGGTACAAACAAAGCTTATCCACACCCAGACAACACCAGAGAGGGAACCTGAAGGGATGGAAATGCACAATCTTCCTGAAAAAGAATTCAGAACAAAGTCATAACCATACTGATGGATCTACAGAGAAATATGCAAGAGCTGAGGGAGGAAGTGAGGGAAGTGAGGAAAGACAATGTAGAAATCAGACAAGTAATCGACGGGCTTAGCAGCAGACTGGATGAGATGCAAGAGACTGTTAATGGAATAGAAATGAGAGAACAGGAATACGGAGAAGTAGAGGCAGAGAGAGATAAAAGGATTTCTAGAAATGAAAGAATATTAAGAGAACTGTGTGACCAATCCAAACGGAACAATATTCACATCATTGGAGTACCAGAGGAAGAAGAGAGAGCAAAAAGGGATAGAAAGTGTCTTTGAAGAAATAATTGCTGAAAAATTCCCCATGCTGGGGAAGGAAATACTCTCGCAGTCCACGGAAGCCCACAGATCTCCCAACACAAGAGACCCAAGGAAGACAACACCAAGACACATAATAATTAAAATGGCAAAGATCAAAGATAAGGACAGAGTATTAAAGGCAGCTAGAGAGAAAATAAAGATCACCTACAAAGGAAAACCCATCAGACTATCATAAGACTTCTCAACAGAAACCTTACAGGCCAGAAGAGAACGGCATGATATATTTAATGTAATGAAACAGAAGGGCCTCGAACCGAGAAAATTGTATCCAGCACGATTATCATTTAAATATGATGGAGGGATTAAACAATTTCCAGAGAAATGAAACTTGAGAGAGTTTGCCTCTCATAAACCACCACTACAGGATATCTTAAATGGACTGCTCTAGAGGGAAGCACCCCTAAGGCTAAAAAGATGTCACCAGAGAAAATAAGATCATAGCAAAGAAAGCAGACCATCCAAATACTAACTAAAGGCAACGAGTAAAACACCTAGTATATAAAGAATGGAGGAGGAAGAATAAGAAGGGAGAGAAAAAAAGAAACATCAGACAGTGTTTACAATAACTTAACAAGAAAGTTCAGTTAGATTGTTAGATAGTAAAGAAGCAACCCTTGAACCTTTGGTAACCACGAATCTAAAGCCAGCAATGGCAATAAGTACAATTCGATCGATAATCACCCTAAATGTAAATGGACTGAATGCACCAATCAAAAGACACAGAGTAACAAAATGGATAAAAAAGCAAGACCCATCTATATGTTGCTTACAAGAGACTCACCTCAAACCCAAAGATATACACAGACTAAAAGTGAAGGGATGGAAAAAGATATTTCATGCAAACAACAAGGAGAAAAAAAGCAGGTGTTGCAGTACTTGTATCAGACAAAATAGACTTCAAAATGAAGAAAGTAGCAAGAGATAAAGAAGGACATTACAGAATGATAAAGGGGTCAGTCCAACAAGAGGATACAACCATTGTAAATATATATGCACCCAACACAGGAGCACCGGCATATGTGAACCAAATACGAACAGAATTAAAGGAGGAAATAGGAAGCAATGCATTCATTTTAGGAGACTTCAACACACCACTCACTCCAAAGGACTGCTCAACCAGACAGAAAATAAGTAAAGACACAGAGGCACTGAACAACACGCTAGAACAGATGGACCTAACAGACACCTACAGAACTCTACACCCAAAAGCAACAGGATACACATGCTTCTCAAGGGCACATGGAACATTTTCCAGAATAGACCACATACTAGGCCACAAAAAGAACCTCAGTAAATTCAAAAATATTGAAATTCTACCAATCAACTTCTCAGATCACAAAGGTATAAAACTAGAAATAAATTTTAGAAAGAAATCAAAAAGGCTCACAAATACATGGAGGCTTAGTAACATGCTACTAATTAATCAATGGGTTAACGACCAAATCAAAACAGAAATCAAACAATATATGGAGACTAATGACAACAACAACACAAAACCACAACTTCTGTGGGACACAGCAAAGGTAGTTCTAAGAGGAAAGTATATTGCAATATAGGCCTATTTAAAGAAGGAAGAAAATTCCCAAATGAATAGTCTAAAGACACAATTACTGAAATTGGAAAAAGAAGAACAAATGAGGCCCAAAGTCACCAGAAGGAGAGACATAATAAAGATTAGAGAAGAAATAAATAAAATTGAGAATAAAACAATAGAAAAAATCAATGAAACCAAGAGCTGGTTCTTTGAAAAAAACAAATAAAATAGATAAACCCTAGCCAGACTCATCAAGAGAAAAAGAGAATCTACACACATAAACAGAATCAGAAATGAGAAAGGAAAAATCACGATGGACCCCACAGAAATACAAAGAATTAAAAGAGAATATTATGAGAATCTATATGCTAACAAGCTGGAAAACCTAGAAGAAATGGACAACTTCTTAGAAAAATACAACCTTCCAAGACTGACCGAACAAGAAACAGAAAAATTAAACAGACCAATCACCAGCAATGAAATTGAATCGGTAATCAAAAAACTACCCATGAACAAAACCCCTGGACCAGATGGATTCACCTCTGAATTCTACCAGACATATAGAGAAGAAATAACACCCATTCTCCTTAAAGATTTTCAAAAAATAGAAGAGGAGGGAATACTTCCAAACTCATTCTATGAAGCCAGCATCACTCTAATACCAAAACCGGGCAAAGACCTCACCAAAAAAGAAAATTACAGACCAATATCCCTGATGAACGTAGATGCAAAAATACTCAACAAAATATTAGCCAACCGAATTCAAAAATACATCAAGAGGATCATACACCATGATCAAGTGGGATTCATCCCAGGGATGCAAGGATGGTACAACATTCGAAAATCCATCAACATCATCCACCACATCAACAAAAAGAAGAACAAAAACCACATGATCATCTCCATAGATGCTGAAAAAGCATTTGACAAAATTCAGCATCCATTCATGATTAAAACTCTCAGCAAAATGGATATAGAGGGCAAGTACCTCAACATCATAAAGGCCATATATGACAAACCCACAGCTAACATCATACTTAACAGCAAGAAGCTGCAAGCTTTTCATCTAAGATTGGGAACAAGAGAGGGATGCCCATTCTCCCCAGTGTTTTTCAACATAGTACTGGAGGTCCTAGCCACGGCAATAAGACAAAACAAAGAAATACAAGGCATCCAGATTGGTAAAGAAGAAGCCAAATTGTCACTATTTGCAGATGACATCATATTGTACATAAAAAACCCTAAAGACTCCACTCCAAAACTACTAGAACTAATATCTGAATTCAGCAAAGTTGCAGGATACAAAATTAACACACAGAAATCTGTTGCTTTCCTATACACTAATGATGAACTTACAGAAAGTGAAATCAGAAAAATAATTGCATTCACAATTGCATCAAAAAGCATAAAATACCTAGGAATAAACCTAACGAAGGAAGTGAAAGACCTATACTCTGAAAACTACAAGACACTCCTAAGAGAAATTAAAGTGGGCACTAACAAAAGGAAATTCATCCCATGTTCTTGCTAGGTAGAATAAATATTATCAAAATGGCTATACTACCTAAAGCAATCTACAGATTCAGCACAATCCCTATCAAAAGACCAACAGCTTTCTTCAATGAACTGGAACAAATAATTATAAAATTCATATGGAGCCACAAAAGACCCTGAATAGCCAAAGCATTCCTGAGAAGGAGGAATAAAACAGGGAGAATTATGCTCCCTGACTTCAAGCTCTACTACAAAGCCACAGTAATCAAGACAATATGGTATTGGCACAAAAACAGACCCACAGACCAGTGGAACAGAATAGGAAATCCAGACATTAACCCAAACATATACAGTCAATTAATATTTCATAAAGGAGCCTTGGATATACACAATGGGGAGATGACAGCCTCTTCAGCAGGTGGTGCTGGAAAAACTGGACAGCTACATGTAAGAGAATGAAACTGGATTACTGTCTAATCCCATACACAAAAGTAAACTCAAAATGGATCAAAGACCTGAATGTAAGTCATGAAACCATAAAATCTTAGAAAAAAACATAGGCAAAAATCTCTTGGACATAAACATGAGCGACTTCTTCATGAACATATCTCCCCGGGCAAGGGAAACAAAAGCAAAAATGAACAAGTGGGACTATATCAAGCTGAAAAGCTTCTCTACAGCAAAGGACACCATCAGTAGAACAAAAAGACATCCTACAGGATGGGAGAATATATTCATAAATGATATATCCGATAAGGGGTTGCCATCCAAAATATATAAAGAACTCATGCACCTTAACAAACAAAAAGCAAATAATCCAATTAAGAAATGGGCAGAGGATATGAATAGACACTTCTCCAAAGAAGAAATTCAGATGGCCAACAGGCACATGAAAAGATGCTCCACATCACTAATCATCAGAGAAATGCAGATTAAAACCACAATGAGATATCACCTCACACCAGTGAGGATGGCCGCCATCCAAAACACAAACAACAACCAAATGTTGGCGAGTATGTGGAGAAAGGGGAACCCTCCTACACTGCTGGTGGGAATGTAAATTAGTACAACCATTGTGGAAAGCAGTATGGAGGTTCCTCAAAGAACTTAAAATAGAAATACCATTTGACCCAGGAATCCCACTCCTAGGAATTTACCCTAAGAATGCAGCAGCCCAGTTTGAAAGAGACATATGCACCCCTATGTTTATCGCAGCACTATTTACAATAGCCAAGAAATGGAAGCAACCTAAGTGTCCATCAGTAGATGAATGGATAAAGAAGAGGTGATACATATGCACAATGGAATATTATTCAGCCATAAGAAGAAAACAAATCCTACCATTTGCAGCAACATGGATGGAGCTAGAGGGTATTATGCTCAGTGAAATAAGCCAGGCAAAGAAAGACAAGTATCAAGTGATTTCAGTCATCTGTGGAGTATAAGACCAAAGAAAAAACTGAAGGAACAAAACAGCAGCAGACTCACAGAACCCAAGAATGGACTAACAGTTACCAAAGGGAAAGGGACTGGGGAAGAGGGGTGGGAAGGGAGGGATAAGGGGGAAAAAGGGCTATTACAATTAACACACATAATGTAGCAGGGGCGGGTGTCGGGGGGAATGCAGTATAACACAGAGAAGACAAGTAGTGAATCCATAACATCCTACTATGCTGATGAACAGTGACTGCAATGGGGTATGTGGTGGGACTTGATAATAGGGTGAGTCTAGTAACCATAATGTTGCTCATGTAATTGTATATTAATAATAGCAAAAAAAAAACTCAGTATGGATAAAAACGAACATAAGACCCAAAGGACAACATTCCTGTAAGAAAACGGGGGGTAAGCCCTTTGACACTGCCTTTGGCAGTGATTTTTTTTTAATTTAACACCCAAAGCAAAGGCAACAGAAGCAAAAATAAACAAGTGGTACTATATCAAACTAAAAATCTCCCATACAGCAAAGGAAACTATCAACAACATGAAGAGGCAGCCTACTGAAGGGAAAAAAATTTTTAAACATATATCTGATAAGTGGTTAATATCCAAAATATATGAAAAATATATACAACTTAATAGAAAAAAAAATCTCAGTTTAAAAATGGGCAGATGACCTGAATATTGCTGAAAATCTTTCTGACCGTGAGGGTAAAGAAAGATTGGTTAAATAAGACAAAAAATGATAACTTTTTTTAAAAAGAATGAGAATTTTGACATTAAATTAAGAACTATGTTCATCAAAACCTTAAAGAAAATGAAAAGACAAGTTATATATAGGGAGAAGATATTTGTATTGTCTAATCTTGACAAAGGACTAGGTCCATAATATATAGAACTTCTACAAATCAATGAAAAAGGAACAAATAGCTCAACTTAAAAACAGGCAAAGCCATTAATAAAACATTTCACAGAAGGAATACATTTGGTCAGTAAACATGAAGAGATATAAAATCTCAGGGGAATATGAATTAAAACCACAATATATAGCATTGCATATCTATTAGAATGTCTAAAATTAAAAAGACCAACTAATCCAACTGTTGACAAAGATGTGGAGAAACTTGAACTCTCACATAATCCTGATGGGAGTATAAAATGGTTCTTTGGAAAATAGTTTGGGTTTTGCCTAAAATTTAACCAAATGACCAAGCTATTCCACTCCTAGATATTTACCCAAGAGAAATGAAAGTATGTGTCTATACAAAGACTTGTGTATAATGTTCATAGCTACTTTATTTGTAATATAGATGAATGGATAAGCAAACTGTGGTACATTCATATAATGTCATGCTCAGCAATAAAAGGAATGAACTCTTGATACTTGTAACAACATGAATGAATCTCACAATCAGCAGACTGAATGAAAGAAGCCAGTTCAAAAAAGTGTACCAACTAAATGCTTCTGTTTCTATAAAATTCTAAAAAATGCAAACTAAATTATGTAGAACAGAAAGCAAATCAATAGTTAACTTGAATGTGGGGGAGGAGGGGAGTATAGGAGAGATTGCAAAGGGTCACAGGAAACTTTTGGTGGTAATGGATATGTTCATTATCTTGATTATGGCAATGATGTCATCAAAAAGTATCAATTATATACTTTAAATATGTGCAGTTTATCGTATGTGAAGGAAAAAAGCTTGCTGTAGCTTGACTCTTAAGAAAACAGAATAATTCCCTTTTAGAGAAAATCCTTCTTTTTATTCAAACACCTCAATGAGCCTTTTTGGTTGGGGAAGGAAAGGGAAAGTCTGGCCTAGGAGTGAACTGAGACACACGAGAGTCACTTGTTTTGTAAAATAAAACAATAGGAGTTTTTCCCTTTGTGGGAGGATTCCAGAATTCATAGAAGAGGAAAATATGAGAAAGATGTCTCCAGAGAAAGTGGGAAGAATCCAGAAAACATGTAGCCAGCAGAGCCTATGGAGAAAGTTGGCCAGTGAGAAATTCTCTAGGGTGGGGTTGGCCATAGAACTTTGATATCTAATATTCATATTTAAGTTGTTTCCTATTCTGTGAAGTAGTTCCCCTCCACATTCCTCAAACCTTTAACTAGGTGCATTCCAGACATTGGCCTTGAGTTAATGGTGTTTTGAGGAATCAAAGAGGAAGGGACAGGTCCATACACCGGGCAAAACAGAGAGACATCAGCTGCAGGGATTGTGAGATCAATTGAGAGGAATAGTAAGCAAACTCAAGGCAGGAATTAGAGGAGTAACCAGAAGATATAAGCATCCTCTTCAGGAACTGCTGAAATATTAGGATGGGCTGCCCATCTCTGGAGCATGCCAGCACTCCCTCTTTGAGTGTCTACTTTGCTTTATTAAGCTACTCTTTGACTAAAGGAAGGAAGGAAGGGGGGAGGGAGGGAGGAAAGGGGGGAGAGAGGAAGAAAGGGAGGTTGGGAAGAAGGAAGGAAAGGAGGGGAAAGATTAGGGTGGAAGGCAGACCATTCTGCAGTGGGAGGGATGGAGAAATGAAATATTTTATTTGCGTATTAAAGGAAAGGGTGACTCCAGAGACTGATGGATTTGGGAACATCCAGTGAAACCTAGGACACACTTTGTGAAAGGCCACTCCAGACCACACTAGCTACCATGGAGGTGACTCAATAGGAACTGGGCCACATATAGACTATGATATGAATGGCACCCCCTTGAATTGTCCCATGTGTTGTTAGTACATCTCTGTTCTTTAGACCAATCCCCCAAACCATTTGATTCCCTAAGTTGTCAATAACCTACCTTTCTCCCTATAGCCCTTTCCTTCTCATAAAAAACAAGCAACCAAAAAAAAACCCTGGAATTTTTTTATATTTTCACTTTCTCCCTAGCATCACTCTATACCAGAAAATAACTCTTCTACTGTAATTGCCCCTCTTAGTTTACCCCAAATATGAACTACCAGACTTCTCCCAAGTCCTCTAATAAAATATGGTTCACTGGGAGTTTCAACTGTGAAATGGCAAGAGAGGGAACACCAAGACAGTGGAGGTAGAAGGGAGGGAATGTAAGAAAAGCATTTCCCCCCAGTGGCCATTCATTAGCCATCCACATATCTGGGCAACAGGCTCGGAAGGACCTTAACGTTGATGTTCAAGGTCATCATACCAATGATAAGACGGGGCCCCCGAGAAACAGTGACAACCATAATACAACCACCTCACACGTGTACAAGTGGCTTATAGCTTATCCATGTGTCTATATATTTAGCTTGTGTAGCTCACATAACCTTGTCAGCCTGTTATATTATTCTTCTTTCTCACATGAGAAACTTAAAGCTCAGGAAGGTTCAATAGCAAATGGTCAACTCTTCTGAGTCCAGACTACACTGCCTCTCTGCCATCTAAGCAGTTATCCCTAAATAAGTGCCAGGTCTATTAGGATATTTCAATTAGGGATTAATAACCTGGGCTCCAGGGCCTGGGGGACCCCCCCCTAAAGTGGAAAGTCCATAAACTTCTTTGGCAAAATGTTTCAACTTTAATTTCAATCACCTCTAGTAGAAACTCAGCACCTCCCTCCATTAGGACTGTGGGCAAAGGGCACAGCGGTGTCTGCAGCACCTGTGACCTTGTCTCCCGCAGAAACCACAGACATTCTCCTGTCAGTGCTGGTGCTGCAAACGTCTCCAAGTACCATTTATGCTCCTTAGGACTGCAAAGTTATGATTGCTATTAGGTTCCTGCTGAATCCTGTTGTAGTGCATTAACAAACACATACACTACTATAATACCACTTGAGTATCTAATATCTGTAATTCAATAACATTAACTTCCTTTGTAATCCTATGTATTTTATGCATTTAAAAACATTCTGAGAAAGGGTCCACAGGTTTCACATGATTGCTAAAGGGGTTTATGAGGCATGTTCATGCACGTGTGTGTACTAGCCCACGAACACACAAGTTGAGAGTTCCTGATCTAGGATGCAGGATGTGGTCAGAAATTGTGTATTCATCTTGTTCCAGTTTTCCATAGCATATTGCAGATATTTATATCTCTTTCCTTGCTTGCTAGCCCATGAGTTCTTATAAAGCAGGAATGGTGTCTTATATTTCTTTGGGTTCTCAGATCCTAGAACAGGGCTTGGCATTCATTGAACCATCATTTATAGAGTGTGTATAAGGCTCAAGTCCCACTGAGTGAGGCAAAACTGGAGCAATTCAAAGGAGAGCAATAATCCATTCACGTGCTTGTTGAGCATTCATTCATTCATTCAGAGAATTGTCCAATGGCTACTCAGTGCCAGCAACTTTGGTAGGCTCTGGGGACAGTAGGAAAAATGAGACTAAGTCCTTATTCTCTAATGGGATGAAGAGAAAACATTTCTGAAAACAGACAAGTGGGAATGAGGTTACTTGTTCTGGAGAGGCAGAGTCATGGGGAAAATCTGGTTCTTAAATCTATACTCATCAGCTCTTTCTAGCCAAAAGGTTACTGGGAAAAAGTAATTACAGGGGTAGAAAATAAAGAAGATGCCTCCTGAGAGAAAAAGTTGGTGGGGTTCACGTGAGGATGGTTTACCTTGTGTGGTTGCTGGTCTTGCCTAGTAAACTTTTTGAGGAGTTAGCCTTCCATTGCCCCAGGTGTTTCGGGAGCTGCCCTGTCCAAAGACAGCAAGATGGATGTCTGCCCTCTCTGAAGTGTTCAAGGATTCTATGATGCTATCAATTAGAATGTGCAGGGTTGCCTAGATACCTGGGGCTTCTTTTTCTTTTATGAGATCAGAGCTGGGAGACAATAGGAACCTGCCAAACATGTGCTGAGAGACCAGGTTGTGGGAGGATGTGGTGGCACAGACACCTGAATCTCTGAGCCGGATCATCCATCCAGGGCAGGGCGGCAAAGGGAGAGACCCCCTACCCCTTTAAGAAGAACAAGGAGACAGAGGGACCGGGAGCTGGGGCATGATACCAGGAAATAGGAGAACTGGGGACAGAGAACAAGGACGACAAGGTTTGAGGTCGACTAAGACAAAATCTGATGAGGTGAAACAGTTCCCCAAAGAGACATAACCTCAAAATACAAAAAAATAAAAATAAACTTAATAAATCTATACATCTTCCCAGAGAGGTCCAACCTTAAAATACAGAAGAGTTCATTTTGGCAAATCTAGGTTCCCTTCACAGAAGTATCTCCATATATGTTTACTGAGTGCATGAAAAAGTATTTCCCAGGGAACCTTAGCTCCCTTCCTGTCCCCAGTCCCCAAGGGTGGCCTCTCTCATACCCTCCTCCAGCTCCTACATCTGTCTGTCTGAAGGGCCTGTTTCAACAAAAGGTGACAATTAGCACTAGGGATTAAGTACATAAATCAAAATAAAATCAACCTGGATAATTTGGAATATTACTCTTCTCAATTTCTTTCCCATGATAATGGCCTCCACTTCTTCCAAGGAAATTTTCTTGGAACTCTTTATTTTTCAATCATGCCCCCCATGCAATAAGTATTTAAAAAGAATAGCATAATTTTGGGTTCACTGGGGCAATACAAAAATGTACCTAACAAAGACCTTACAATCTACTATATCAGATGAGAAACATACACAGATAACTCTGCAACAAGGTAGAAAGTCACAGATAAAGGGTGGATGAAGAGACAGAGAAAGAGAGAGGATGCCCAGCAGGGAAATGGTGAGGGACAGATCAATTCCACTTAGTACTGGAGGGCAGAATGGTGATGAACGGGGCATGGAGAGAGGCCAAATTCCAGGAGGTAGAGGTCAGCTTGGAGGCCAAAAGGACTTCCAGTCAACTTCAGCTGCTGAAAAGCAAGAGTTGTAGGATCATGTAAATGCCCAGTCACTGGAAGTATTCATTTGAATGAAATTTGGGTAATCTGTTAGAACATATTGTAGAAGATATTCCAATTTCACCCTGTTGGTAAGAAGTTTGTACTAGAGAGAAGCTCTCAGCAACTTCTGAATCTATGTGTCTCTTATTCCACCAGCAGAGCATGAAGTTACCAGGTGAGTCTCCGAGATGAAATATTAATACCTCGTGCAAAGATTCTTGGGAAATCAGATATTTTTTATTCACACTCCTAACAGTCCTTAAAACAACTGTCAACAGCAGCAACACAAACCACATGTAAAATGAAAACAAGTGTCCCAGACGGCACCCCTCCCCATTGCACCTGTGCATTGAGAAAGAGAATCCTACAAGGTGCTGACAGAACTCACTTTAAGGATGAAAAGGTTCCTACAGGGCTCCCTGGCAACCAACCCTTCCACATCTGGAGCTGAATGCTCCAAGTCTTTCTTCCCGCCTCAGGTTTGACATCACCATGATAAGCTAGAGACGAAGTAGATTAGCTCTCCAGTTTATTATGCGAGTCCCTGTCCCTCTCAAAGGTGCATCCACAGGAGTGCCTAATCTACTGCAAGCAATGGCTGGAGCAGCCCAGCGGGGAACTCAGCCAGCCAGGCCACATGGGCAGTCTGGATATGTCTCCAAGAGCCACAGGACCCAAAGCCAAAGAGAACTAACAACTCAGACATCAACTGAACGCTGCTGAAAGGGGATCTCTTGGGCCCAACGCTTTGGTTTTATAAGTTGGCCCAGCATTGGCCCAACATGCCAGATAGAGATGTCATTTAATGTATTTAATGCCCTTGAGAACCATTAACAAAATGCTGAGTACCCGAGAACCTGGGGTTCTCTTTTGGCCATCCAGAAGGTGAAGTCAGCCGGAAGCTTGCCTGGTGGTCCCTGACCAACTCGTCTGCCAGAGGAAAGGCTGGTCAGTGTCCGAGGCACATCAGGCCCAACCCGGAGGAGGTCCTAGTTCTCCTTCCATACCTGCTGTAACCTCTTGGCCACAGCAGTGATCAGAGCTGCTCCCTTTCCACTCCCATCTTCTGATAGCATGAACATCACATCACATCGAGGAGCTAATTCTTTCACAGTTTCCTGCAACACCCGAGAAAAGCTGTGAAAAGAAAAAGAGAAACATTGTCAGTACCTACCTACCGGATCAGCACATTTGCAAGTGATTTCAAGCTAGTTTGTTTCTTCCAGACTGCTTCTCAAGGCTCTGGAACAGCTCCTGACATAGCTTCTTAAATTTTACCTTTTATTGAGCAACTACTAATGCCAGAAACTATCTACGGATCTCACATATAGAATGTCAAAGTGTAATAAATAATAGTTTGAAAATAATTATTACTATTTTGGCTACATAAATAGATTTCAAAAGTTAAGAAACTTGCCTAAGTTTGTACAACTAGTAAGTTTATTAGTTGTAATAAATGAACCAGGCCCATCTTTTTCCAAACCCCACTGTTTTGTGTTCAAATTTTTCCCACATTTTTATTTTGAAATTTTTCAAACTTACAAAAAGTTTAAAAAGTTGCTCAGTGAACATCTGTACTCAACAAAGACTCAACAAAGTTAAATTTTTACCCTATTTGCTTTATCCATCCATCCATTCATCCATCCCTCTCTCCTTTAATTTTTCCCAAAAGCACATAGTCTTTTTTTTTTATTAAGGTATCACTGATATACACTCTTACGAAGGTTTCACAAGAAAAACAATGTGGTTATTACATTCACCCCTATTATTGAGTCCCCCCCTTTACCCCATTGCAGTCACTGTCCATGAGTGGAGCAAGATGCTACAGAGTCCCTATTTGAGCTACACTGTCTTCCCCATGACCCCACACACACCATGAAAAGCACATAGTCTTAATCACAATGATACTTGGCCTCTCTCAACCATTTACTGAGACAGCAAATCCATTTGAATGGACATAATGGGAGTCAATTACCAGGCCAGACCATGGAGTCAAAGTGCATTTACCAGCGGCCCAGTCATCCAGGCCTCAGGTCCTGGGTTACCAGGAATGGTACAGATGGTAGTCATCCCTGAGGGCCAGCAGGCCAGAGCAGGTTCTAGACCTGACTGAAACACACATCCAGTGGGTGACTCTGGCCAACCACTGAGGCTCCCTGGGGTGATACTGGTTAAGTGGAAGGAGAAAATATAAGGTACAGTAGGGTGGTTAGCCCCAAACTTCCCAGGAGAAAATGGATTAGCAGTCACTGGCCAATCAAGTCTTTTTTTCTTTTAAAGTTTATCTTTTATGTGTACGATTCAGTGGTTTTTAGTATATTCACAAAGTTGTGCAACCATCACCATTACCTGATCTCAGAACATTGTCATCACGGGGTGATAAAAAACATTGCCAACATTTTTCATCAAACAATCCCATAGCTGTTAATAGTCACCCCACTCACACTGATCCCCCATGGATCCCCTAGCAACCACTAATCTATTCTCTATCACTATACATTTGCCTATTCTGGGCATTTCATATAATGGAATCATATAGTCTGTGGCCTTTGGGTCTGGCTTCTTTCACTTATTGTGATAGTTTCTAAGTTTTGTCAAATTGTGGCATGTATCAGTACTTCATTCTTACCTATGAGTAATATTCCATCACAGGGAGACACCTCTTTGTGTTTTTCCAGTCATCAGCTGATGGACATTTGGGTTGTTTGCCCTTCTAGCTACCATGAATAATGCTGCAACATCACCAACAGGTATTTATGGGAACGTGTTTTCAACTCTCTTGGGCACACCTGGGAATGGAATTGCTGGGTCATATGGTAATGCCATGTTTATCTTTTTTTAGGACCTGCCAAACCGTTTCCCACCAGCAATGTATGAGGATTGCAATTTAGTTACATCCTCATCAACGCTTTTATTGTCAGTCACCTAGTGGTGTAAAATGGTTTATCATGGTTTTGATCTGCATTTTCCTAGTTATTAGTGACGTTGAGCATTCTTCATGTGCTAAAAACATGGCAAGAGTAGACATCCTGTCTTGTTCCTGATTTTGAGAGAAAAGAATCTAGTCTTTCACCAGGAAGTATGATGCCAGATGTGGGCTTTGCATAGATGCTTTTATCAGATTGAGAAAGTTCCCTTATTTCTTGTGTTAAGATGTTAAGTGCATTTATCATGAAAGGTGTTGGATTTTATCAAATGTTTTCTATATACCTATTGAAACAATAATGTGATTTTTGTCCCTTGGTCAAGCCTCGGTTCAAGAGAGAGGCTTGTAGGAACCACACCAGAAATATGTGACCCCAAGGGGGCAACCAAGAAAAGACACCAGTTAGTTACAGGCATACCTCAGAGATATTGCAGGATTGGTTCCTGACTACCACAACACAGCAACTATCACAATAGAGCAAGTCAAATGAATTTTTTTGGTTTCCCAGTGCATATAAAAACACGTTTCCACTATACTGTAGTCTATTAAGTGTACAAAAGCATCACATCTAAAAAATCCCTTAATTTAAAAATACTTTATGCTAAAAAATGCTACCCATCATCAGAGCTTTCAGCGAGTCCTGATCCTTCTGCTGGCGAGGGTCCTGCCTCGATGTTGGCGGCTGCTGACCGATCAGGCTGGTGGCCGCTGAAGGCTGGGGTGTCTGTGACAATTTCTTATAAGACAACAGTGAAGTGTGCCACATCAATGTACTCTTCCTTTCATGAAAGATTTCTCTAGCGTGAAATACTGTTTGGTAACATTTTACTGACCGTAGAACATCTTTGAAAATTGGAACCAATCCTCTTAAAGCCACTGTTTGATCAACTAAGTTTATGTAATAGTCTAGGTTCTTTGTTGTTGTTTTAACAATCTTCACAGCATCTTTACCAGGAGTAGATTCCATCTCAAGAAACCACTTTCTTTGTTCATCCATAAGAAGCAACTCCTCACCCACTCAAGCTTTATATGAGATTGCACCAATTCAGTCACATCTTCAGGTTCCACTTCTCATTCCAGTTTTCTTGCTATTTCTAACACATCTGCAGTTACTCCCTCCACTAAAGTCTTGAACCCTTCAGTCATCCATGAGGATTAGAATCACCTTCTTTCAAACTCCTGTTAATGCTGGTTCGTTGACTCTTCCCAGGAATCACAAATGTTCTTAGCATGTAGAAAGGTGAATCCACTCCAGAAGATTTTCAATTTACTTTGTCCAGATCCATCAGAGGAAACCATCTATGGCATATACGGCTTTATGAAATGTTCTTCTTCAATAATTAGACTTGAAAGTTGAAGTGACTCCTTGATCCATGGGCTGCAGAATGGATGTTGTGTCAGCAGGGATGAAAATAATATTTATGTTGTACTTTTCCAACAGAGCTCTTGGATAACCATATGCAATATTTTGAAATGAATCTTTTTCTGAGCAGTTGGTTTCAATACTGGGATTAAAATAGTTAGTAAACCACATTGTAAATAGATGTGCTGTCATCCAGGCTTTGTTATTCCTTTTCTGGAGCACAGGCAGAGTAGCATAATTCTTAAGGGCTCTAGGATTTTCAGAATGGTCAGTGAGCATTGGCTTTGACTTCAAGCCCCCAGCTGCATTAGCCCCTCACAAGAGAGTGAGCCTGTCCTTTGAAGCTTTGAAACCAGGCATTGACTCCTCCTCTCTAGATGGCATCTTCTTTCAATACTAGGTTGTTGTACCTTCACTGAAAATCTGTTGTTTGGTGCAGCCACCTTCATGAATGATCTTAGCTAGTTCTTCTGGATAACTTGCTGCAGCTTCTATCCAGCACTGGCTGCTTTACCTGGCACTTTGATGTTATAGAGATGGCTTCTTTTCTTAAACTTGATGAACCAACCTCTGCTAGCTTCATACCTTTCTTCTGCAGCTTCCTCATCTCACTCGGCCTTCACAGAATTACAGAAAGTTAGGGCCTTACTCAGAATTAGGCTTTGTCTTAAGAATGTTGTGGTCAGTTTGGTCTTCTATCCAGACCACTCAAGCTCTCTCTATATCAGCAAGAAGGCTGATTCGCTCTCATATCCTTTGTGTGTTCACTGCAGTAGCGTATTTCCTTTAAGAACTCTCCCTTTACATTCACAACTTAACTAACTGTTGGGCACAAGAGGCCTAGCTTTCAGCCTATCTTGGTTTTAGACATGCCTTCTTCACTAAGCTTAAACTTGAACACTTACAGGCCATTGTAGGGCTAACAGGACTGATTTCAATATTGTGTCTCAGGGAATAGGGAGGTCAGAGGAGAGGGAGCGAGACAAGGGAACCGCCAGTCAGTGGAGTGGTGAGAACACACAAAATTTGTCAATTAATTTTGCCATCTTACATAGGTGCAGTTTGTGGCACCCCCAAACCATTACAATAGTAACATTAAAGATCACTGATCAAAGAGCACCATAACAAATATAATAATAATGAAAAAGTTTGAAAAATCGTGAGCACTACCAAAATATGACAGACACACAAAGTGAGCAAATGCTGTCAGAAAAACGGCACTGATTGACTTGCCATTAACCTTCCATTTGTAAAAAACACAGTATCTGCAAAGCACGATGCCATGAGGTTCGCCAGCATTTTGGATAGTCAGCATCACAGGAAGGGCTGGATCAAGGATGACAATAATAAGATGTTCATGTGTACCTTTCAGCACGACAGGAAATTCTTTTTCTTTTTTTTCTTATAAGTTTTTGTAAGTTTAATACTCTTCCTCATCACCAAAACAAAATGTAAAGCATTAAATAAAAAGAATAGCTTTCATCCCTTGTGTTTTTGTGAGGTACCACATACTCTACAGACACCATTTAACTTAATCTTCACAACAACCTATGTGGTAGGTACGATTTTTGTCATCACTTTAGAGATAAAAAACTGACACTCAAAGAGAGTAAGAAACTGGCTCTAGTTTCTAAATGGTGGAACCAGGATTTGAACTCCTGTTTTCTCACAGGGTTCTTAGTACCTCTGTCCACTGTCTGAGCTAAGATAATTATAACCAGCTCATACTTTGCAACTGTTCTATGTTGAGCAAAATACTCAGTTTTCGCTACTCCCCTGTGAGGTCAGGTAGGAATACGTTAATTATAATCCCTGTATTTACTGAGCACTGTGAAAGTGCTGTATGTGTATGAACTCACTAAATCCTCACGCAGCCCTGTGAGGTCAATTACTACCATCCGCTCTTTGCAGATGAGGACACTGGGGTTCAAAGAGGACAGCGAATATTCCCACATCATACCACTAGGAAGCAGAGCCATCCGCGTTCACAGCTTGTGCCTGTCAGGTGCAAGGGGGTCCACCCCGTGGCCCCAGCGCCCTCCCAGCCCCGCCTCTCTGGGCACTCACTGTGGATGTAGCTTGTACAGGGTACCGTCCACACCCACAGTGATCTTCAGGTGCCCAAGCCCCTGGTCTTCTCTCCGCTTCTCCACAATGGCAGCCAGACCAGCACCACAGAGCTGGGCTGCCCGCCGGGACACAGCTCCGCATACCTCCTTCACCACGATGCTGTCCTCACATGTGCTGTCCAGGCCGAGCTGCTGCAGGATCCTCCTGACCTGGAGAAGGGCCAGCCGATCGCTGCAGGCAGGAAGAACAGGATGTCAGGACCTACTTCCTGGGGCCCTGGAACCTGTGCCACGTGGCTCATAGCCCCCTTTCCCTAGATGCCCCAGAAGGAGGGAGGAGAAAATGATCCAGGCAATGGCTGAGTTGGAGCAGAAGCTGAGACTCAAGAAGGTCTGCCACCCCCAGAAAGTCCCCTCATTTAAAAAAAAATTAAGTGTGATCACCTCTTGTGTTAGGCATGTTCAAATCTATTATCTCACTAGGAGCTATTATTAGATTCAGCAACCAACACATCAGGTACCTATTTCTGAGAAGAGGAATCTGAGGTTCAGAGTGCTAGAGACTTGCCCACAGGAAGTAGAGAGCAGGGATTCAAACACACGCCTTCTCACATTAAGTCTGGCCTCTCCCACCAAGCATGCCAGCTCCCAGTACTCTGGCCCTGTTCAACTGGAGGCCAACTTTCCTTCTATTTAACTTCTGATTCTCTTTCTTTTCCCAGCTAGATTACAGGCTGCTTGACAGTAAGGATTGTATTCTCAATAGAGCCAGCATAGGGCTGCATACATTTCAATGAGCACGTGAATATAAGAATGTACAATGTACACTCAGCACCCTAGTTACTGGGAACCTGGTAGGACCATAAGCACATACAGAGAAGCACCCATCATGGGGTCAGCCTGGCCTCGAGTCTAGGCCCTGATTACCCCACAGTGAAAGAACAGAGCTCTGACTCCCAGCTAAACAATGTAAGTTATATCCTTGACCATCTTGGGAAACACTTAGGGAAGAAGAGTGTTACCAAGAGAGAGAACAACTAAGAAACAAGCTGTACGACTATGTTATGGATTCAGCAAGGAATTGGTGGTATAGCCAGACAACAATCTTTCTGTAGACCTTAAAGATGAGTTTGTATAAGATTATTTAATACTATGGGAAATATTCATCACGTATTAAGTGAAAAATAGATTATAAAATACTATGCGCCATATGATCTTGGGTTGTTTTGGGTTTTGTTTTTTAACATTTGTCCTTGCACAGAAAAAAAGATCAGAAGGAAATCTATTCAGGTGCTGGTAGGATTGCCAGTAATCCTTATTTTCTTCCTTCTACTTACGAATGAGTACTATTTGTATTTTAAAAAGTGTGGGTTTTTTTCAGTATGTATAAAAATATGTAAAAGCCTGAAATTCCTGCTATGGTCTAGCCCATCACAGTTTACCTAGTTCTTTCATGTACCTTTCCTTACTTGGTCCTCAGAGAAATCCCTGGAGTAAAACAGCAGAACAATTATTTATCACATAAAGAAGGAAACTGGGGTCCAGAAAGGTGAAGCCCCTGCTTTAGGTCACATAGCACAAACTAGTTAAATAGTAGGGATGAATCTGAAACTGAGGTTCTAATATTACAACTCTACCCGAGAATCACTGTCTCATCCACCCAACAACATGTTTTGAAATGGGCCACAGTCCGCATAGCACCTACCATCTTTCATTGGCACTAGATAGATATGATATTCTTTTTATTCTATGAAGGTTCAAAAAAAAACAATCTGTGGAAATCAAAGCATCCAAAGCAGACACCTTTTTTTGTGGCAGAAGCAAATATTTCCGGAAGCATATAGGTCCTGCCAACTTGTTTTTATCTAGGAACAGTTTTCTTTGTACTCAGGCCAAGGAAAGCAAGGCAAAGATAAGTCAGTCTGTTCTTCTCTTGAACATGAGGGAGAAACTTTTTCTCCCCACAGCAAAAGAGGATCCCTCGGGTCACCAAAGATGATGACTTTTAACTTGCACTTTCAGATCTGATGGTTTGATGACCAGACAAAGGAAAAGGATGCCAAATATCTGACAATCAACACTTCAAAAACAACATTGCTGTCATTGCTGCTGGTTCTGCCACCATCTCCTTAGAGGGTGAGAGCGCCTCTGCAGTGATCCCTCTGATTTCCTTAATTAAGAACACAGCTTTCATTTATAAAGTTTTCTTTTTTCCCAATGTGATTTTTGGCTTGCTGGCATCTAACCATGAACACCAGGAGAACTGAATGAATGAATACATATTGAGAGAAATTCCAAACATGTTAACTCTGATAATATCCAGTGTTGGTACAAAAAGCAGTGAAACTGACACATTTGTACATATCTAGTGACAGAAACTAAAACTACCTTTTTTAAAAACAATGCCCATAAGAAAATGCTTCTTTTAACCAAATGCTTCTACTCCGAAGGAAATAATTCATGAGATGCAAATGACTGGGTAAAAAAGAATAATTATGATATTACTCAGAATTGCAGAAATCCATAAATTACAAGCTAGACATCCTCTACTAAAGGGAAAGTTTAGTAAATTATAGTACAGCAAAATAATGTAACATTATACAGCCATTTAAAATGATAATTACACCAAAGAGTTGATATGGGGAAGTTTCTCTTTCTAGAAATATTCCAGCTAATAAATGCAGAGGAGTTATAGCATTAAATTATCATCATTTTACAATTTCTAGTGAAATCAAAGATCTAGGCAATGAGCATCAGCGACTGCCAAGCTCACAAGAGAGACAGACAGACAGACAAGAGACAGACAGACAATATCACTGATGCCACCTATGAAATAGTCTTGTCCAAAATTCAACACTGAATCTAACCCTGCATCTTAGTCTAACGATGAGTTTTTAGGAAATACAAGGACAGAAGAAAATGTTGAATACTACAATTAGCAAAATCCATAACATAGGAAATGCAGAGAATAAAATGATAGTTACTTCATCAAATATATTATGAGGGGAAACAAGAGAGGGAGGGAAAGTCTAAAGGTTAAAAGACGTTTTAAAAAACATGCCAACCAAAGGCACCGTATGGACCTTGCCTGGATACTGATGCAACTGATAAACTATCATTTATAGGCAATTTGGGAAGTAGGGAATACAAAGGCTTATTGTTAGCGATTTCAGGTATGGTGATGGTAATGTGGTTATGTTTACTTTAAAGAAATCATATTTTAGAACTACACTTTGAAATATTTATAGATGAACTGACATAACATGTGAGACTTGTTTCAAATTAATCCAGTTTGGAGGTGGGGAAAGCAGAGTATATAGATGAACCCAGCTTGGTGGTGATGCAAACACTTGGCTCCTTTTACTATTCCCTCTACATTTGTATATGTTTAAAACTTTTCATAATAAAAATTAAAATAAAAGCCAGAATTACAGATGAAAATTACTATGAATAAACAATATACAGAATGAGATGTGTAGTACAACTGAAATTACAATATGTTTACACACACTCCAGAACTTGAAAAGGAATATAATATGCAAAAATCAAAATAGCTGTATTTAGCAGCGAGCATACGGGTGATTTTTTTTAAAGACTTTTCTTTCATATTATGGACATATCATGTTTTCAGGAACACAAGAGGGCAATTTTTAAGCCTAGCATAACTACTGTGTAACAGTTTAGGAAGCTCGGGGCCCAGGCACACTGCTGGCGCCTCTGCTGATACAGCTGGAGACAGGGAGCAGCCCCAGGAGACAACCCCCTGCCCAGCCAGGCCTGCTGTTTCTTTGTAAGTCTCAAATCTGCAGGACCCAGCATGACAGCAGCATATCCCAGTCAGGGCCTCTCACACTGAGCAGGTGACCCCCACATGTCACCTTTCAATCTGGGACAGGAACTTAGTTTCAAAGATGCCTCTGGTCCAGAGGCGCTCTGAAATCTGCCCGCGGAAGAGAAGACCCTGCCTGGTCAGGTCGATCAGGATCTGCCGCACAATCTCCCCCAGGTACATCCCACTGGTCATTTTCTCGTATCTGTTTGGAGAAGAGGGATAAGGTCAGTGTGGAACCTCAGCACTGGTGAGCAGTTCCCGAAAGGACCACAGACCGGGTGTGGAAGGCTCACCACTGGCACCCTCCAGCTGCCTGGCTCCCCGTGGGTCACGGTGGACAGCAGGCCCAGAGAGATGCGATGCAGAAGACTGCACGATGTGGAAAACCAGGCTTTGGCCAGGAGCCAGGTCCCAGCTCCGCCACTGGCTGCATGACCCGAGCAAGCACTATAAACCATCATCCATAAAACAGGGAGCAAAACACCGGCCCCACAAGATGGTAGGGAGGCGAGCACCCATCCGATGCGCAGTAGGCACTAGGCAAAAGTGAGTCCCTCTCCAGACCTCCAGGCCAGTTCTCCTTGGCTTCATATTATAAATCTGTTCTATTGGAGATTCTCCTTGACTTTGTATTTGAAGAAATCTGCTCCACTAGAGATTCTGTTCGATGAGAGAATACTTTAAAACCATCTGCACACACCAGGTGTGATCAAAAAATGTTAGTTCCCTTCCCTTTTCTACCAGGTGTGAGCTTCATGACGGAAGGAGCAGCAGGGAAAGGGCCTTTGTAACCAAAAGGCACCGAGCAGGCCCTCTGCACAGGTATGTGTAATAGTATTAGTACCAGGGATGTGGAGCTGGATGGACCCCTGCAGTCAAATGGAAATCTAAGTGTGCCTGTGTGCTGGACTTGTGTTCTCTTAACTGCTCAGGACCTCATCAGTCTAAGGAACCAACGCTTAGACAACCAGTGGTGATAGCAAGGCGAATTCAAATGTGTTGCCCCATTAAACTCTCACTCCAAAAATGTGAGCCTCTGGTGGATTCAGACATTAACTGAAGTCAGAAGGAACTTGCCCCTTGAGAAGAGCCAACTTGAAGGCCCCAACGTGGAATTCAGAGATAAGGTCCCTTCTCTTTGGAGCAACCCCTGCTTCAGCTGGGCTTACAACTCATATGCCTCCCAGCTACAAAGACCAGAGCCAGAGGAAGATGAGGGACCACCAGGGCCAGTCTTGGCCTTGGCCCAGCCTCTTCCTGTGCAGTGTTCTCAGTTCAGCAGCTTCCCAGGCATCTGTGGCCCAGGAATCCCATTTTCTTTCCTATTTGCTCAACTTCTCCACTGGGTATCATCCAATCACAGTATGTTTTGATCTTATTTTACATATTAAGATACTGCATTTAGTTGTGACAAAGACCATATGGCCTGGTCTTAAAACACTATCTGGTTCTTTACAGAAGAACTTTGCCAACCCCTGTTGCAATGTGAGCCCAGGCTAATGATCAGTTTCCAGTGCACTAGCTCTATCTCTACCTACACCACTTTCTGCTACTCCAGAAGGTATATGAGAATGCAGATGAAAACACACTTTACTTTTTTAGAATTTTTTATTTTCAGTGTTTTTAGTATGGTTAATAATCAGAATACACCTCACAAGTGATTGTGACCCCTGGCAGGACGTCAACACCGTGGTTGAGAACCAGGACGCCCATCTGTCACCTGTGGCCACTTCCCCACCTGCAGAACAACAGAGGTCATCAACCAGGCAGCCAGCTTGGGAAAGGCTGAGGATGTTGACCTCTAAACTGGGCCTACAAGAAGCTCATCCCAAGAGAGCCCACATGTCACCATGCCCCTACTCTGTGACACCTGGCCTACAATGAATAGACTTTTTGACAGCCTCTGCCTCACTTCTAAAGCCACTGCCAGACCTTATGGTAATTATAAAAAGGTGCCCCTTCTTTCTACTTGTTGGAAACTTGTCATTAGAGTTTGCCTCTGTTCAAATAAGACATAGTGTCTATGATATAAAAATGGTCAGCCCTTAATCTGGTGAGGTTTTATACTGCATAACCTGTATAAATGTGCACATCCACCCTCCTCACCTCTGTTTGCCAGGATTCAGGGACCCCTCATCCACCTCCTTGTCGTACTGGGTCCGGATGTCATCTATGCAGCCATTATCTCCAAATCCTCCCCACTCTGTGTTAATGCACATCTTCCCTTCATCTCCTTCCACCAGCTCAATGTTCCTCATCTCTTCCATGTAGCACATGTTGCTTCCTGTACCTAAAAGGAATGATGATGGGACTTCAGTCTACCTAAAGGATACCAGCAGGTCCTAAAGAGGCAGCCAAGTGCAGTGTATAGGAATTTAGGCTTGGAGTCAGATACAACTGGGTGTGAATTCCAGCTTTACAATCAGCTGGCTGTAGAAAAATATCTCATCTTTCAGAGGCTTCATTTCTTCATCTGTACAAAGGAAATAATACCTGCATTATAGATTTGTTTTAAAAAATGAGACGATGTTCATAAAAGTTTCTTCCACATAGTAAGCATTCAATAAATGGTACCTGTGATCTCCTCTTTCTTCTCTTCCTCATTGTTGTTAAGCTATAGGTACAGAGTGAGCTTCCAAGTACTCATAGAGTTAGCAGTCAGAGCTGGAAGGGACCATGAGGGATTATCTAGTCTTAGATAAGTCATCACTTGGCTACCTTCTTATCCTTCGCCCATGCCTGGCCTCAGAACTGTTCTCAGCACAAACAAGAGTTCATATTCAATCAAACAAGTCTCACCTCCTTGACCCCCTAGATGTAGCCCAATTAATCCCTCCCACAGACAAGGAAACTCGAGTCCAGACAGAATCAGTAACCTGCTCAACTGCTCAACATCACAAAGTGGGTCAGAGTTAGAGCAACATGAAACCTCTAACCTGACACTGAAGATATCTCAGTATATCCCCATTTCCTTGTTCTACCTACTGCTCACCTTCAGGAAGCCCAACCAACCAACTGGAACAACTTTCCCAGATTTCATCATTACCTAACCTGGGCCTGTCACTTGGAATGCCCACTGTCCCTATCTCTACCTATTCAAACCCCACCTGACCCCTCACCGATTAGAGAGTAATACCCCTGGAATCCACCCTAACCCTTAATCACTGCTAGACTTCCCCCAAAGACCCCTAAAATGCCTATATCATACCTCAGGCCACTCCTTGCCCCTCTCCCAGGTTTCTTTCCAACTCTCCCCCAACCTGTGTACCCCAACAGCCAGAAGAGGTCAGAAAACAGAGATAGTGTCTGTCACAGCTGCATGAAAATCCAGCCCCCCAGTGCCACGTCAGTATGATCCAACTGTGTTCTCCTTCCTCCCTAGATAATCTGCCCAAAGGCCCTAATTTGAAAACCCCCTTTTTCTAATGTTATTGTCCATACTCAACAGAAAGGACAACCTTGGCTTAGGACCCTTAAGGAGAAAGATACTAAGCAAAGACTTAGTTATTAGGAGACCTGGAATCTCAGTCTTAACCTCTATGCCTTGGACAAAGCCTGCTTCAGAGCCTCTGTGTAATACAGCAATGGCCCCTCTGCCCCTCACTATGTTAAAAGGGAATCTCCAGAAGATCAGGTTTGACCTGATGAGACACACATGACCACTTACCTGCAATCAGGCCAATCTCGCAATTAGGATCTTCATAGCCGCAAGTCATCATGGTCCCCACTGTGTCATTCACAACTGCAACTATGTCCAAGTCAAACTCCTGCAAAGGGAGTAGCTCTGCTGTAAGCACAAAGTGTAAGCCAAGCAGGCTCAGGAGGGGCATATCAGCCTATGGGGGCAGGAGACAGAGGCCAGGGCCACAGGACTGAGCATAGCATGGCAGAGCAGAGGGGACTGAGGGAGGGGGCAAGGTCAGGCATGACCCTCAACACTATATCATACATTTCTCCTCTTGATGGCTTCCCTGAGCATGTCCACTACATCTTCCCCTTCACAGTCAGTGGCCTTAAAACCTTTGGTCCACCCAATGAGTGTTCCCTGAAAGAAAGGAAGGGAAATTCATTGAGCAATATTTTGCTGGGACTGCTACACAACCTCAATATGAAATAGATACCAGGCAAGATAGTTGAATGCTAGCCATATGCATGTTTTGACTATGCTTCCCATCTCTGCAGCCCTAATACTGTGCCCAGAGGTATCACAGAGCATAAGGTCCACTGCCACATGGAATCACTGCAGCAATTCATTTTCATTAAGGATCAGCTCGTGTTCCCTGGCCATGACTGTAAAGAACAAAGGCCCAGATCATAGTGATCCCACTTCTAATTTAGTCAAGGACAGAGGAAGATGTGATTAAAGATAAAGCTACAAAATGTTCATCAAAGCAGTGAAAAACTAGAGGCATCCCAACATTCCCAACAATATGGGTCTGTCATTTGTACATCAATATAGGAAATGTTACACAGCCACAAAAAATCATGCTGTAAGAGAATGTTGCATGATAGAGAAAGATGTTCACATACTGTTAAATTAACACACATTAAAAGAATATAGGTGGTGAACTGTTCTTTTATTCTTTTTAAAACTACACACACACTCATACTCAAATCTGGAAAAAGGTCTGGAACAATGCATACACCAGGGGACTGACAGTGGTTCTCTTTGGGTACAAGATTATGGGCGCCTTTTAGTCTCCCTTCTTTGTTTGGCTACATTTTCTAGTTTTCCTAAAATTAGCACGTGCACTTTTTATAATATTGAGAAAAATATATTTTTCATTTTTAAAAGGAAGCCCAAGGTTACACTGTTAGCCAGAGTCAGGAGTTAGTCTAGCCTCAGATTCCATAGCCTGGAGCTGGGGTGGGGTGAGGGCTGGTAAAACTGGGGCCTCTAGCCCAGGAGAGCTCCTGGGCTAGGAGAGATGGCTAGCAACTCTGCTGGCAGCTCCCTCACCCCCATGACCCCCAGCCCTGGTCTCCCTCCTTCTCTCTACAGTCCTTGGGAAGCTGGGCTCCCCTGCTCCTTTCCTGATGGATACATATAGCACATCACAAATTCACCTCCAGTTGAAAACCTTTCTTATTAGTTGTAGTTACACAAAAATGTCTTAAAAGTCTCTTTCTTCTTCCCAGTTGTCAGCAGTTTTGCTCCCAGCTGTCCACTAGTCTGCCCCTCCCTCTTAGCTGTGTTTTCAGGAAACCTGTCAGAACTTCTGGGAGAGAGAGGCCTGGACACCCAATGTCCTCGGTCAGGAGAAGCTGTGTTCTCCTGCTTATCAATAATTCAGGACCACGGACAGCTGCACATGACTCCCTTTCCCACTATGTATTAATTTTTAATGGCAGCAGGAATACAGTAATGCATTACCCTTGTAAAAAATTAAAGTGTTTACTGATAAGTACAAATTCTCCTTTAGCTCCCCATCCCCAAGTCTGAGAGGTAACCTCTATTATCAGTCTGATATGAAACCTTCTAGACCTTTCCCCTCTGTTTACACTTATTTTTAAATAAATAACTTCATATTATGTGCAGGCTACTGCAATTTGTTTTCCTCACTCAATATATCTTCTAGACCTTTCCAGGTCAGCTAATATGAATCTGCCACATTCTCTCACTAAGAAAAATAAAATATTCCTCAGATATAATTGCATGAAAAAAAATTCATAAAACATACCTATGAAATAAGTACTATTTTCTTGGTTCTTTTTTATTAAGGTATCCTTGACATACACTCTTATGAAGGTTTCACATGAGAAACAATGTGGTTACTACATTCACCCATATTATCGAGTTCCCCCCATGCTCCATTGTAGTCACTGTCCATCAGTGTAGTAAGATGCCACAGAGTCACTACTTGTCTTCTCTGTGCTACACTGTGAAATAAGTACTATTTTCATCCTCATTTCTCAGATGAGGAAACCAAGGTACAGAGAGGTTAAATAACTTGCCCAAGGTCACACAGCCAGTAAGTGGAGAAGCCAAGATTCAAATTGAGGCAATGTGGTTCCAAACCCACGCTCTTAACTACTGCACTCTGCTGTGTCCTGATTAGGCGGGCACTATCTGTGAACCACTTACAACAATATCTGGCATAGAGCAAGCACTGTGTATGTGCTTGTTAAACAAAATCAAGTAATTAATGCCATACAATTGATATACTATAGTTTATTTAGTGATTCTCCATTGCCATTTGGGTTATTTCTGATTTTTCATTATTAAAAAGTGGTGCTGTAAAGAGCCTCCTTATTTATTCCTCCTTGGACACATGTTTGAGAAATGGAAGCTTGAGAAATGAATCTTCTGGCTCTTAGAATTCTGGCATTTTTTATTTGAGAGATCTAGCCATATTACCAAATAATTCAGCCTTTCAAACCCCTCTCTTCCTGTGAATGATTGGGGTGCTGTGGGTGGGAAGGTGGGCCTGCTAAAACTTGTGTCTTCTTGGAATTCACAGAGCTCCGGAGAGCTCTATTTCACTTCTGATTTTGCACCTACCCATCAGATGAGACTTGCATGCTTATTTTCTCATATTAAAAATGAAATAGCTGACTTCCGGGAAGATGGCGGTGTGAGCAGGGCGGCAGAAATCTCCTCCCAACACTATATTTATCTATGAAAACACAGAAAATACATCTATTCCTAAAAGAGAGACGAGAATACACAGGAAAGCGCACAGCGTGCAGCTACACCCGAGAGGACTCGGCACCCCGAGAGGCGGTCTTAAAGAGCCCAGCTGACATACGTGGCAACTATCAGTGACCAAATTATACAGCCATGAAAAGACAGAGGAATATGGTTCAGACCAAAATCAACCAAACAACCCCAGAGAGGGAGTCTGAAGGGATGGAAATGCACAGCCTCCCTGAAAAAGAATTTAGAATAAAAGTCATAACCATGCTGATGGACCTACAGAGAAATGTGCAAGAGCTGAGGGAGGAAGTGAGGGAACTAAAGAAAGACAATACAGAAATCAGACAAGCGATTGACGGGCTTAACAGCAGAATGGATGAGATGCGAGAGACTGTTAATGGAATAGAAAACAGAGAACAGGAGTACAGAGCAGCTGAGCAGAGAGAGATAAAAGGATTTCTAGGAATGAAAGAATATTAAGAGAACTGTGTGACCAATCCAAACGGAACAATATTCGCATTATAGGAGTACCTGAGGAAGAAGAGAGAGAAAAAGGGATAGAAAGTGTCTTTGAAGAAATAATTGCTGAAAACTTTCCTCGCTGGGGAAGGAAGTAGTCTCGCAGTCCACCGAAGCTCATAGATCTCCCAACACAAGGGACCCAAGGAAGACAACACTAAGACACATAATAATTAAAATGGCAAAGATCAAAGATAAAGACAGGGTATTAAAGGCAGCTAGAGAGAGAAAAAAGATCACCTACAAAGGAAAACCCATCAGACTATCATCAGACTTCTCAACAGAAACCTTACAGGCCAGAAGAGAATGGCATGATATATTTAACGTAATGAAACAGAAGGCCTCGAACCAAGAATATTGTATCCAGCACGATTATCATTTAAATATGATGGAGGGATTAAACAATTTCCAGACAAACGAAAGTTGAGAGAGTTTGCCTCTCATAAACCACCACTACAGGATATCTTAATGGACTGCTCTAGATGGAAGCACACCTAAGGCTAAAAAGATGTCACCAGAGAAAAAAAAATCATAGCAAAGAAAGCAGACCATCCAAATACTAACTAAAGGCAAAGAATAAAACACCTATTATAGAAAGAATGGAGGAGGAGGAATAAGAAGGGAGAGAAAGAAAGAAACATCAGACTGTGTTTACAATAACTTAACAAGAAAGTTCAGTTAGATTGTTAGATAGTAAAGAAGCAACCCTTGAACCCTTGGTAACCACGAATCTAAAGCCAGCAATGGCAATAAGTACATACCTATCAATAATCACCCTAAATGTAAATGGACTGAATGCACCAATCAAAAGACACAGAGTACAGAATGGATAAAAAAGCAAGACCCATCTATATGCTGCCTACAAGAAACTCACCTCAAATCCAAAGATATACACAGACTAAAAGTGAAGGGATGGAAAAAGATATTTCATGCAAACAACAAAGAGAAAAAAGCAGGTGTTGCAGTACTTGTATCAGACAAAATAGACTTCAAAACTAAGAAAGTAGCAAAAGATAAAGAAGGACATTACATAATGATAAAGGGGTCAGTCCAACAAGAAGATATAACCAATATAAATATATATGCACCCAACACAGGAGCGCCAGCATATGTGAGACAAATACTAACAGAATTAAAGGAGGAAATAGACAGCAATGCATTCATCCTAGGAGACTTCAACACACCACTCACCCAGAGGACAGATCAACCAGACAGAAAATAAGTAAAGACACAGAGGCACTGAACAACACACTAGAACAGATGGACCTAACAGACACCTACAGAACTCTACACCCAAAAGCAGCAGGATACACATTCTTCTCAAGTGCATATGGAACATTTTCCAGAATAGACCACATACTAGGCCACAAAAAGAACCTCAGTAATTTCAAAAATATTGAAATCCTACCAACCAACTTCTCAGATCACCAAGGTATAAAACTAGAAATAAATTTAGAAAGAAATCAAAAAGGCTCACAAATACATGGAGACTTAACAACACTCTCCTAATTAATCAATGGGTTAACGACTAAATCAAAACAGAAATCAAAGAATATATGGAGACTAATGACAACAACAACACAAAGCCACAACTTCTGTGGGACGCAGCAAAGGCAGTTCTAAGAGGAAAGTATATTGCAATCCAGGCCTATTTAAAGAAGGAAGAACATTCCCAAACAAATAGTCTAAAGACACAATTACTGAAATTGGAAAAAGAAGAACAAATGAGGCCCAAAGTCACCAGAAGGAGGGACATAATAAGATTAGAGAAGAAATAAATAAAATTGAGAAGAATAAAACAATAGAAAAAATCAATAAAACCAAGAACTGGTTCTTTGAAAAAATAAACAAAATAGATAAACCCCTAGCCAGACTCATTAAGAGAAAAAGAGAATCTACACACATAAACACAATCAGAAATGAGAAAGTAAAAATCACGATGGACCCCACAGAAATACAAAGAATCATAAGAGAATATTATGAGAATCTATATGCTAACAAGCTGGAAAACATAGAAGAAATGGACAACTTAGAAAAATACAACCTTCCAAGACTGACCAAGCAAGAAACAGAAAAACTAAACAGACCAATCACCAGCAACGAAATTGAATTGGTAATCAAAAAACTACCCAAGAACAAAACCCCCGGGCCAGAGGGATTCACCTCTGAATTCTACCAGACATATAGAGAAGAAATAATACC
>JAVSCE010015698.1:0-12192 GCA_032199065.1 Smutsia gigantea | reverse complement strand
AGAATTTTCACTAGAGTTACTCATGAGAAATGTTAGAATTTCCAAAATATCCAGCCATGAGAAGTGTTAGAACTTATAAATTATAATAAAATTTTAATAGAGAAATTAGGAATGTGACAGTCCCTGGACGAACCTTGATAGAATACTAAATTTAAGTACCTTGCTATTTATAAAGTTACTGTAACTCCTTATGTTTTCTCATCCCCCTCTGTCTTTTATTTTGGTTTTTAGTGTTTATACTACCATTTTCATTGCTTGTTTATAAGCTGAAGTTGGCAAATTACAACATGCAACAAAACGATTTAGTTTAGTTCACATCTGATTTTTTTTCTCTGTTCCTTCTTTACTATTCTCTTTCAGGTTGCTGCTAAGTGGGAAAAAGCTAGCTCAATACTGATAGATGACTTTATTGGAACTGGAACTGAACAAGTACTGCTACTTTTTAAGGATCCCTTGAATTCCAATTGCCTGAGTTCATTTAAAATAACAGATCTTGACAATACAGACTATTCAGTAAGTTGTTTACTTTTTATACATTACTTCAAGAATCATTTTAGAAAATTTGAGCACTTTAAACCTTTTTGACCCACCATTTAAATAGTTGTGATTTCATGCTTAAACTTTCTGAATTTTAAAGACAGATTGAATCTTTTCAATATATGCATTTAATCCCCTTTAACAAATGTTAGATAAATTAGCTATACTTTTGATAGTTTATCAGAATTGGAAGACAGTATATCTGATGTTCACTCAAGTGATAATACTGTAAATTAACCTTATTGTTGCTTCTGAAAATCACATTTTATACCGAGAAGCATGATAATATTTGATTAATTAAGCAGTGAATTGAAGTGAAACGGTTTTATTAAAAGAAGTGACAGTTCTTAATATCTTAAGATCTTGGGTGTAATGGAGAGAATACCCCTAAAGTTTCAGATTTATATAAAAGATCTCTGAGCCTGTTTTTTTCCTTAGTAAAATGAGGATCATTCTTGTTTTCTCTAGTTAAAGGATTTTATAAAACTAGTACACTGATACTTTTTGAAGCAGTATACAAATGTTAGGTGGGTAGTAATGGTGGTAATAATAGTAATTTTTTTCTAGTTACAAGAAGATGATGGGAAAAATATGTATTTTGTCTTTTACGTAATAGTGTGTAACATGAAAAACTTCCCTGTGGACAAACTTTTATTGTACTATGTTAATCTAATGCATTTTCAATTTATTTCAAAACTTCAGTTGTAGTGTATTTTTTTATTTATTAGAGTGAAACATTGGATTGCAGTGAAGATGACTTATTTGAAGACAAAGAGAATTGTTATTTGATGGTTCCACCTCTGGAAAGAAGATTGAAAGTTAGTGTCTGTGTTTGCTTTTGCTTTTTTGTATTAGTGGTATTCTAAATGAAGGAAAGAACATTGAAAGAAAGTTTCTTAAAGCATAAGCAACTCAGTGACTGGGAAAAAAATGGTATTTCAAAGGATCTTCACCTTTTCAGTATCTCTGTAAAAACTATTATGACATTACTTATAAATGTATCATCTAAAAATGATACCTTTTTGTAGTAAGATTGTGTAAATCTAATAAGCCTCATAAGAGAAAATAGAAACTCACTTTAGAAAACACATTCTTTCTGGTCTTTAGGATCAGTGTACCACAGAATCTCTTTTAAGGGAGCAGCAAATATGATGAATATGTTCCAAACACGAATACTGTACCCTCAAGTTTTTCATATAAAGCTCCCTAAAAAGAGTTTTGTTTTTTTCCCAAATGTCTGAAGGTTATACACATTCCTTGTAAAATACTCAGACTATGCAAAGATATATTAAGAAGAAACTAATGATGACATGTGATTCTGCTCCTGAGATAGAACCAGTTTTAACACTTTGGCATGTATATTCTTACAGATTTTTTATTTCTGAGGATGCACTCATTGCCTGTCTGCCTACATATTCCTCTCTTCTACTCCCTACCTCTCCAGGAGCCTCACATTTGGCTATCCACCTCTGTTGGGTACATCTCCCTTTCCCTAAGTCATGAATTACTTAGTGAATGAGTGATGGAGTGTGAATGAAGTGGAGCCCACAGAACTAGGCCAACACAGGAAATGTTACAATATTAGCTAGACACTTGGCATACTTTGTGCAGTGAGGTAAAGATAAAAATCAGTCTTCACTCTCCAAGTTATATTCACTGATAAAGAGAAAAAGAATTTACCTACCATAAAATGTAATTTAAAAGAGAAAGGAATTAAAAAACAGGATGCATTTTGTTTTTTCAATCTAGAAAGACATATTAAAAGCTGGATTAATACTTAAACAGTCTCAGATATCCATCTGAAGTGAAACAGCTTCCATCAGTTCGATGACATGAGTCTTTAAATTTTCAGTAGCAAAATATATTTCATAAATGTTTCACCCTTATTGCTGAAATCTATTAATCTGGTGTAATAAAAGGAACAGATTGCTCTTTGCCCAGTCCAGAGCCCAATTTTGCTTTTTTTTCAGTAGTTAAGAATTGACCCTAGCACTGAGTTTATTTTTTAATTTATTTTATTTTTTGTTTTCCTTATTTTATTTATTTATTTTTATTTTTTATTTTTTATTAAGGTATTGATATACACTCTTATGAAGGTTTCACATGAAAAAACAATGTGGTTATTACATTTACCCATATTATCAAGTCCCCACTCATACCCCAATTCAGTCACTGTCCATCAGTGTAGTAAGATGACACAGATTCACTGTTTGCCTTCTCTGTGCTACACTGTTTTCCCAGTGATTCCCCACATTATGTGTACTAAACAATACCCCACAATCCCCTTCTCCCACCCCCCACACCCCTCCCCTTTGGTAACCACTAGTTCCTTCTTGGAGTCTCTGAGTCTGCTGCTATTTTGTTCCTTCAGTTCTGCTTCATTGTTACACTCCACAAATGAGGGAAATCATTTGGCACTTGTCTTTCTCCGCCTGGCTTATTTTACTTAGCATAATATCCTCCAGCTCCATCCATGTTGTTGCAAATGGCATGAGTTTATTATTAGCACAAAAATAAACTTGTGACAGTTTGGGGGCTGTTATGTGTTATCTTTAAAATTTTGCTATAAAGGTTATATGAACGGAGGATTTCAAACAATGTCAAATTAAAAATGACCATTTCTTTTCATAGTGATGTCTTTTTGAAGCAGAAATTATTTCAACAAGAAAAACTATTTCTTGTGGGGGTAGGAGTGTTAGTAGGCCTTGATTTTTATTTATATTGATAGGACTTACTCATATTCATATTGATTGATTACTTAACTCAGTGATGGAACGAATGCTAATACACTGACATTCTCTCAATTTGATACATAAAATCCATTGCAGTTATTTGCCCTGTTATCTTCCTTTGTAACTAGAGATGTAAAATTTATAGTTTTGCTCTGAGAACTATTCTCTGCTTTTCTATAGAAAAATGAATTAATAAGTAAATTTGGAGAAAGTACTTCCTGAATTAATGGTATGTCAGGTTTCATTTGGAATTATATCTCTGGCAATGATTTTTCTTCCTGTTTTACAGATTGGTTTGGTTTCTAGTCAGGAATTACAGCAGCATGTCTTGTTTAAGGAAAAAATTATTGCAAAGTCTTGCAAAACTTTAATAAACCTGGTTCAAGGGAAGGATGATAGTACATCAAGTACAGAGGAGGTAAAATTAATCATGTGACTATTTTATCATTTTATGATGTGAAAATCTGCAGGCTGTTGAAGTTATAAATTGCAGTAGTAGGATATATTAGGAAATGCTGCCCAGTGGAACCAAGAAGCAAGGTGGCAGGAATTATAATGGTGGTCTTTATGACAGTGAGAACTATTTGATTAAGAAGCCTATATTTTACCAATTTGCAAATTATTCTTATTTTGTAGGATATTGAAATCTGTTACCAGGAACCTTGGGGAACAAGTCCTTCTGTTTAAAAAAGATTTAATTATTAAACTTTTTATTTGTATAGTTTGAACAGAATTATTGCTAAGTGTATTACATGTTTTCTGAATCCTTAAACAATATACTGAACATTATTTAACCTTGTATTAGTGATGGCATAATTTCATCATTGGTATAATAATTATCTTTTTAGTCTGTTGCATGTTCATTTCTAAGGATATTTCTTCTTTTAGTTAATGTCCTTAACTTGCTGTGCTTTTTAGTCCTTATAGCTGCTTTTTATGATTTTACTCTGGTTTTCCTTGTAGTTGACCATCATAAGAACTGCAAAGAACAGTACTTTGGCAGTTGCTTATTTCAGTATGATAATGGAGAAAGTTAGCAAAAACTGCTTTGACTTCATAAAAATAATATTTATTCACATTAGTTCCATACATAGAAAGACAGCATAGCACAAATAAATCAAGGAGAGCTGGATATAGAGAAGCTTGTTTTGCATTTTATTCCCTCAAGTCACTTTAATGACTAGCTCTGCTTCCTTCAAGACTAATCATCTTTGTAATGTGCTTTGTGTCTGTATTTCACTCTTAGCAATATGAGGATTTTGGTTCAAAATATGCGTCCATTACTGTAAGAATCATAACAAAAGCACACCATGTTGCATTTCTGTATTGCTGTTCTAATATCCCAGGAAACCTCATGAAAGTCATTGTTAAATCTCCCAGTTTCCCTTCCCCACCTCACCCCAGTGATTTTGTTGGTATTAGAAAAGGGGAAGAAATATTTAGAAGTTAATTTATTGAAGCCACTGTATGCAAGGCATCATTTTTGGCCTTTCACATGGCTACTTTGAAAGCAGTTCTGGCAGGTAGTAAAAATTTATTCAGGTTTTGGGTGAATAGCCAGAGTCAAGTCTTACAGCTGCTGGCAGAAGCATCAGATTCCTAGGGACATGTTTAGTCCAGTATAGTGTGTTAAGTGCCCATATCTTTTTTCAGTAATTACCACACAGTGGGGCAGTATAGAATAATGGGTAAGATGGAACATGGGCTCTGGAACCAGTCTGCTTTGGTTCAAATCCCAGCTCTGCCACCTGCTAGCAGTGCGACCTTGGGCAAGATACTTAACCTCCCTGTGGCTCATTTTCCTTATGTGGAAAATGTAGATAATAATACTACTGACCTAGAGCATTAGGGTTGATGTGAAGGTTAAGTAAATTGCTAAATGAATGGCATTTAGAACAGGGCCTGACATATATAGTAAGCATTCAGTTAAGTGTTGTCTATTATTATTATCATTACTCCTCCTCCTCCTCCTACTCCTATTGTTATTATTAATCTGTATGTATATGGAAATGAGTGATACTGGCCTCATTTTAAGAATAAAATTTTAGCAGTAACTGATTAGCGGTCCCCAGGTAGCTTAATCAGTTTTATTCATACAAAAGTATACAGTTACAGGTTTAGTGTAAGTCACTGATAAAATAAAGATTAGATTGTTTTCAGTATGCCTGGGGCACATACTGTCAGATTATTTTTCAAAATAGACTCCAGGTGTATATCCTTGTTGGCTCTGTGTTGGATACCCATCTTGTTTCCAATCAGGCATGCTTTTTGATCCGAGTAGACAATTATGTATTTATTTTATAATAAATTTTATTTTAGTGAATCGTGTATGATCTATAAAATAGATGATAATCTATTTTAAAATATGTAAGCCATAAGGCCTGGCCAAAAAAGCTGATTTATATTATTTTTTTAGTTTTGCTATGTTTGGTAGTATTTTTGTAATCAGTTATTTAAACATGTTTTTCTATAAGGAATGTCTTGTTACTCTTTGTGGTAAAGAAGAAAATCCTGTCTCTACATTTGATGGAAAGTTACCAGACAATTTTCAGGATTCAGAAAAGCTAGTAGAGAAGCTATGGTATCGTGTAATAGATGATAGCTTGGTTGTTGGAGTCAAAAGCACATCTTCTTTGAAACTGTAAGTAAATCCTAACATCCTAACATTGTCTTGATACTCTAGAACAACACTGTCCAACAGAATATAATGCAAGCCACATGAGTAAAATTTTAAATTTTCTAGTAGCCATATTAAAAAATGTAAATAGAAATAGGTGAAATTAATTTTAACAATATTATATCCAAAACATCATTGCTGAGGGATAAACATTAATATTCTGTATTAAAAAGCAGATTTTATTCAAGTCATTTAGGCGACTAAAAATGCAGTTTTTAGCAGTGTTTACATTCTAAATTAATGAAATAGACTTGTTAAAAATGAGTGTTTTTCTTGTTTAAAAAGAAGGGGATAAAAAAACCTACCTCAAAAATAAAATTAAGCATTATTTTACCATTCCTTTCTCTTAAAAAGTTAATTTCCTAAAGTCCAACATATTTACAGTGTTTTTGCTTACCTATTTCAAGAGAAGTGTTATTATAGACTCTTTAAAAATGTTTTAGCTTTTATGCTTAATATTCTGATGTATTTTACATTTGAAATGATGTTTCCTAGGAAAAGAGAGAATTTGTTTGTATGGCATTTAATCATCTGTTTGATTTTAAAGAATGAGCTTTCAGATGAAACTGAACTCTCAAGTTTTTTTTGTAGGTCCCTGAATCATCTGACTTTATCGCTGGTAATGGATCGGGCCCATAAGTCCAGCATTCCACTTATTGAGTGTCAAAATAGAGTGATTAAGTTGAGTAGGGATTCTTTCCCAGTACCATGCTCAGTGCCATACAAAATAAGATCAGAGGCAAAAAGAATCAAGTTGACTGTTGATGGTAAGAAAGAAGAGAATAAAGAGGAAAGCACTGTTTGTGAACAACCACCTGAGAAAGAGTGTATACAGATAATTACTGCTGTAACATCTCTTTCACCACTTTTAGCATTCAATAAGTTTTATTGTGTTGTGCTGCTACAAATTAGGGAGAGAAAAAATGGTAACCCTTCTGAAGATCGTTATATTCAGTGCGGCAGAATCTTTTTAAATCTAGAAGATCTTTCAAGTGGGAAATACCTGCTGACATTTCCAAAGAACAGACCTATAGGTAATTCTTGTTCATACATTTTAATCATATACGTAATTGAATCTGAAAATTTTAAGAATTCTCTTTATTTGATAACAGAGTTTAATGACAGAATTCGTGACATGTTTTTCTTGTAGAACATATGGAAGATCTCTTTGCACTTCTTGCAGCATTGCACAAAACTTGTTTTCAAATCACATCACCCAACTGTATTCTGACTCCGGTGAAGACATGGCTCTTAGAATGCATGAAATGTGAAGTAGTCAAAGAATTTCCAGAAATTTACTTTTGCGAAAGGCCAGGAAGTTTCTATGGAACACTCTTCAACTGGAAACAAAAAACAGCATTTGAAGGGATTTTAATAGTCTATTCCAGGTAATGACACCAAATTGGAATTGGTCCAGAGAAGTGTGTGTGTGTGTGTGTGTGTGTGTGTGTGTGCGTGCGTGCGTGCGTGCGTGTGTGCGTGTGTGTGTGTGTGTGATCAGACAGCAATCCCCACAGAATTCTGTGCCACTGTGAGACATGTCTGGGTCATTGCCTGGCTTGGCATGAATGGACAGGTGACCTCATTTAGAACCTGAAGCTGTTTTAATTTATGTTGGTTTTGGCTTTTTTTGTTGTTGTTGATTAGAGCCAAATAATTATTTTAAGATTTCCCCTGAACTTCTTCCCCATGATGAAATTTAAGAAACATGGTATTGATCTTAGTACTCAGAGAAAAAAAATCTAATAAGGAAGCAACCTAATTGATATTAACTGACTTGATGTAGTATATTGGATTGGTACAATCTGAATTGTATCAGTGATCACGAGCACACATTATCGGTTCTATTCATTGCTTGAGGTTCTATAATGAATATTAATTGACTGCTATAATATGTTGTATACAACTGCTTTGTGCTATCCCAAGTTTTATAAAACTATATTTGTGTTTTATTTTGTTCCAGGAATCAAATAGTTTTGTTCCAGTGCCTTCATAACCTCATCAGAGCTCTCCCTATAAAGTATTTCTTCAAAAATCTAAAATTAGGAAGTAAGGATTGCCTGATTAATCATTTGGCATTAAGCTTGGAGAGGGAATTGGTTACCTTTGGTTCTCTTTCTTCTGCCTCAGTTAAGGTTGAAAACAACCCAGTGCAGAGCTGTGAAGCAAGCAAAGAAAAGAGTACTGGCACTGTGACAACTTTATCAGACACAAAGGAAAGCACCCATCCATATAGAGAACTTCAGAGAGAAAAGCAAATGTTGGGGATGAACCTAAAAGTGAGTGGTGCCCTTTACAGAGAAATGACTTTGAAATTAGCTGAAGTTCAGCTAGAATCAGACCTTGCTGCAGAGAAAGTGACTGGTTTGTAATTACAATCTCAATTTGATTACGTTTCAAAATGTGTTTTCCTTGCCAGAACGTTTTGGTTACACTTGTTTTCATTTTACATTATATGCCTCCTTCGTAAAAATGAAGATTGAGGCTTGCTGTAGAATCTTTGGTTTTGATAATGTATAGAACAACATGCCTTAGAACAGCAGTTCTCAGCTGGGGTCATTTTGCCTCCTATCCCCCACCTCTCAGGGGCATTTGGGTATGTCCCAAGACATCATCTGGTTATCAGAAGAAGTGAGGGATGGAGAGGGGAGGCAGGGGTACCATTGACGTCTAGTGGGTGGAGGCCAGGGATGCCACTAAACATGCTCCTCTGCTGACCCTGCCACAGAGAAGAATCCGGCCCAACATGTCGGTAATGCTGACACTGAGAAATACTGCCTTAGAGTTTCCATTTAAGGCAGAAGTGATGTAACTATTTTGGTCTAAATCTTCAAAAAACTTATAACAGTCCTTTTGTTGTATTCTGCTTAATAAAACCTAGCATACAAAAATCAGCTCAGATTAATAAGGTTGTCAGGATTCACAAGTTTCTGTAAACATCAAGCTCCTAAGGAAATTTAAATGGCAGAATATCTAAGTGAGCCCATTAAGATGAAAATGTTTGAAGTCCTTGTTAATTTAAACCTTATTAGAAAGCTTCTCTGAAGTTGTGTAAGTCTATAGGAATGTGCAAATTCTAGGGCATCTCTTTGAAAAGTGTCTCTTTCAAAAGGGCTAGGCATACCTCACAGGCCACTATTTTTTTTAAAATTGAAAGTGCCTTTAAGCCATCTGAAATTCCAACTGTAGGCAAAACTAAAATATAAAATTCTAAATAAAGATTATTGTGGTGGAGAGGGAGTGAGAAATTTAAAAATAAGTGAAAATACACTTCAGTTAAGTGATTTTTAAGGGGTCCAATGAGACATTTCATAGAAAGTAAAAATTCAACCCAATCCTTTATTTTGGAAAAATACGAATTCTGGAGTAATAAGAGAATGTGAGGAGAGGGGAAGACACCAAGTATATGGGCCAAAAGAAATGTTTCTGATTCTTTTTGCTCTAAAATTCTTAAGTGAGATGGAAGTTTTAATCTCAGTTGACAGAAGTAAAGATGATTATAGAAAGTGGCATTTCATGCTTGCAGCTATGAAATGCTAATTCTCCTCATGCCTTCGAAGTACTTGTACCTAGTGATCTGGTGATGCAAATGGTTTTAGAGAATATAGGTTATTATTTTCTTATCTGGGTTTTTATATTATCCATGTAATACATTACCTTTCTTTTTAGTAACCCAGTGCAAATTGAGTTAGCACCCTGTGCTTTATTTCTATGAAATGCCAGTGGAAAATATTGCAGACTTCTGGGAAATGGAAATGGAATAACTTCAGGATTAACTGTGGAAATCTGGAAGCAGTGTATATCAGTATATATATTGAAACTGCCCATGACATGTTCTCAAAGAACAACCAAGTATAGTATATAGGAACTAAATTGTAAAATGGAGATTGTCAAAAAACAGAATTTAATCATAATAGTTTATCTATAGGAAAGGATAATAAAAAAAAGCATGCTGCTTGTTCATATTTGTACAAGCAACCAAAAAAAATATGTATATATATATATACTCTCTCTATATATACCAAATAACCTCTTTACAAGTGAGTTTTGTACTTCAGCATAGTTTTTCTACTTACTGCAATTCAGAAAATCCAAAGTTTGAGGAAATGATGCCCTCGCCGCTCTTATGACTGAGTCATGTCTGCCTCTGCGAGCATATTCCTCCAACCACCGCCCTCATCATGAACCTGAGGCTCCCCTCAGAAAATATGATCCTTCGGAATCCACATCACTGAAGTGAGAATCAGTTTTGTTTTGGAACAGAGCACACCATAGTTTTCAGACACAAAACTTTCTGTTGGCCTTCTGATCCCTTCACTAAAGAATGTGTGCAAGCCAGCTTAGGCGTGACGTTATTCGGTTTGGTGACAGGTTGAGGGAAGGGAGAAGAAGTGTAACATTTATTAACTGTCAACTGTAAGCCAAACAGCTTGAAACACACACACACACACACATTATCTATCGATCGATCATTTAATCCTTCACAGCTACCTGTGAAGTGTAACTATTAGTGTTGTCCCCAGTGTGAAAAAAAATGTTAAATCAAATTAATGGGTTGGACTCAAGCAACTTGATCCTGTACCCTTGTTACAATTTTTTTTCAAGATCAGCAGACTGTTTAAGAATTCTAATAACATGCAAGTGAATCTTTTATTGTCCTGATAATATCTCTTTTCCATATAGAATTGACTACTCAATTTTTTCCCTATTCTCAGAAAGGGAAAGATCTAATTAATTTACTTCTCTTCCTGCCCTTCCTAATAAAAACAAAAAATTTAATTGTCTAGGCTAGAAAACTATGTAAAGCTTTGTTTTTCTTTCTTTTTGCTCTTTCTTGCCTCTTTTCTTTCTTTCCCTTCTTTCCAGTCTGTCTTTCTTTCTTTGTCTTTCTTTTTTGTCTGCCTTTCCTGTGTTTCTTTCTTCCTGTGTTTCTTAAAACTTGGAGGATACCAGATATTGAGAGGTATCCTTTTTCTTTCTTGTATTGAAACTTGTGAAAACATTACTGTGCATTCTAAGAACTGGGGACTAAAAGCTCTTGGGTAACCCCATCTGGAGAACTTTAGGCTTTTGCTGCTAAAGACAGTATGATACAATGGAAAAACTGCCGATCATAACAGTGTAAATTAAATCCTTAAAAGGTCTGTTCTGTTTTCCCTCTTTGTATTTCTTGGACCTATTACTTGAATCGCTTACTGCCTCAACAAAATAGCCCTATTCTATAAAATATATCCTACAGTGCTGAGTATCTTCACAGTGCTAATGGTCTGCCCTCTTTTGAGGACCTTATTGCAATAATCCTTTCTTGGCTATTTATTCAGTAGGGTAGCAGGCACTGTTAGGTGGTGAATGTTCATAAGAGTAGAAAATCAGACACCTATCATGCCCTTGCTGTTGAGATTTTTCCCGTGCTACACCTGTGAGCAGCTACCTGGACCAAAGTACCCATGTGCGTAACTGTAGGTCAACATGATGGTCCTGAGTTTAGCCAGAAAAATTCTTTAGCATCTTAAGCTTCATCTTTAGTTACCCATTTCCCCACTGCAGCAGCCATAAGCAGTGTTATGGGCGAGTAAAGCATACCATTCATAATCAGCCAAACTATTTAGCACTAGCCTCCAAGTCAGTCAGGAGTGGGAGAAAAGTGTTGTGTACTCTATTGATTGTCTGTTCCACATCGATTTATTCCTTTTCTCATGCCAGAACTCTAGTTTTGTTCAAGAATTGCTTTAAAAATTATTTTAAACACATAACTTTCTACAGTTCTTGTGTTGAGGGAAGTGGATCCCATTTCCAGTTCCAGAGGTTAGTCCTGACAAGTCTAAGCCAGTTAGTATAGGACATTTTCCTGGTTACTGGTCTGGGATGGGCACAAAACCTAAATTGGGCCTAACTGGACCAAGGGTCTAAAAGGACTTGGTCCTTTGGTAAGGAAGAGGCTCTTTTCCTGTCCTGCTGGAAGCAGATGGCCCTAATTTTAAAAGTTTTGAGTTATCTTATAGGAAATTAGGCTTTAGAATGAATCTGATATTGTATACTGTAAAATTGTTTTATTATACTGCTGAATCAAACCTAAGTCTAAATCCTATCCTTGCCCAGGACAGCCTACAACTTCAGAAAAAAAATTCCTTGTAACAGAAATCAAGATTTCTATTGCTTGCAGCTGAAATCATTTCTCACTGCTAGACGTGGAAAAAAGAATCCCAGAGAACAAAACTGTTGGCCATGAAGGGTCCCAGGACAGGC
>JAVSCE010015697.1:0-12955 GCA_032199065.1 Smutsia gigantea | reverse complement strand
GAAGCATGTTAGGAATTATTATACCCACTTTACATATGGGAAAACTGAGGATGACAGAGGTTCAGTGACTTGCTCATGGTACACAGCTAGTAAGTGGTGGAGCTGAACCCCATAAACAGTAGGAACCCTTAATAAACATCACTTAGGGAAGATTACTCCTTATCTACCCAACTGTGGTAAATTAGACTAGTTTCCAATTCTTCACACTCCCTCCCTGTTAGGGAATGATACATCTGGAGCATTTGCCAGGTAACTTTGTGGTACTTCCTACTAGTGTCCCTACCCCATATTTCTTTACCCCATCACTGCTAGGCTTGGCCATGGGACTCACTTTGGCCAATGGAATGATAGTGGCTATGATGTGAGCTAAGACTTTACACCTACGTGTATAATTTGGCTTGGCCTTTTATGTTCCAACCATTGCTGTGGGGAGAACTTACCCCGCATAGATGTTTGCTCAGGATGAGACAAGACAGCAGCCCTGAATCCAGTTTTTAAACTGGACTTGAGTCCAACTGAACCCAGCTGAAATCAGCTAAATTACAGCTGACCTGCAGATCTGTGAGTGAGAAAAACAAATGTTTACTATCCTAAGCTACTGGGAGTCTGGCCTTTGTTATGCAGGAGTATTGTGATGCTAGCTGACCTATATATTAACCCTGATTGTACTTTAGAATGATTGGGGAGTTTAAAAATATCCCTATGCTCAGGCATTACCCCCAGAGATTCTGATTTAATTTGTCTGGGGTGGGGCCCAGCCAGTGGTATCTTTTTCAAATCTCCCCAGGGGATTCTGAGGTGCAGCCAGGGCTGAGAACCCTGAATCTAGGCCAACAAAGTCATAGCAGCCGATGCCTGTATGTGTTCATCAGGGGTGGGTCTAAGCAAAATGATCGTGTCTTTAAATCTCAGCCTCTAGCGTTAGTGCCCCTTCTGCCTTATTAGTACTGTCTCTCTTCTCTCCCCCATCAGTGTCTGTACCTTTTTCCTTTGGCCACTTGTTTTCATTGTCCTTTACACCTTAGTGGAAGTGCAGATAAAGCAGTTTGCCTCCCCTGGGCTTATTTGCAATCTAAGCTTCATCCTTGTATTGAGAAATAAGACTCCTCTCCTATTAAATGATTTGTAGGTAAAACTGGACAGAAGAACATAGGAGCATTTTGGGGACAGGCAGGTTATCCCAAATCCCTCCAAACCAGGAAATTGGGCCTTCTGCTGGAGACAGGGAGGGGTGGGAAGGAATGGGGATGGATCAGACCCCAAGGCAGCAGAGTAGCAGGCCTGTGACTTCCAGGCAGCTGGAACATTAGGGAACTTAGTGGACTTTTTCTAATGCACAGAAAGGGGTAGGAGCCAGCTGTGTTGGTGACCAGCCTGCATGAGTCTCCACAGTGCTGGGGGGGCGGGGGGGGACAGTCACTGTTCAGGGCAATCACATGATGCCTGTGTCCCACATGCATAGGCCTCCCAGTCTCCTGGATTACAAACCAACCCTGAGACAAGCCAGGGCAGGCTCCTCCACTGTCTTTGGGGCTCTGGCCATTCTTCTGGCCCTCTGTTGCTGCTCAGTGTCCAAACAATCCTCTTTTAGGACCTCCAACTCCAATAAGCTGAGCTTACCCTCTTTTATCTACAGCTGGCCAGATCTTTAAATCACAAGAATCCCTTTATATGCTGGTTTCAGGGAGGCCCACACTGGCCTGGCAGCTCCCCATTTTTGTCCTTAGACATAAAAAGCTGATTCTCTTCAGCCTGGTAGGACATCATAGCTCCGTGGTGACTCACACTCCCAAAGGGAGCCCTTGGGATCCCCTCATACTTCTCTAAATGCAATGGAGTGAATGCAAAGTTTGGACAGGACATTCTGCCACAGCCTCTCTTACGGAAGGTTATGGTGTTACAGGAGACATCTGTGGCATATAAGATACAATCACAAGCACTGTTCCATTACATATCTCATATCTCCTTTGAAGATTGGCGTGGATGACAACACGTGGGGTGGGAAGTGTGATGCACCTCCCAGGTCCCCTTTAGCATAGGACAGGTTGACCCAGCTCCCGGGGGTGGTTTAGTAGTAAGCATTTTCAGGGACAGCCTCACTGGTAGGGACCCTAGGTTATTCCTCTTCCCAGGAGAGCTCACGTCCAGTGACTAATCAATGTGACGGTATGAAAGTCTGGCCATTTCAGTATAATGGGGACAACTCTTAAAAGCCATCCCGGTTCCAGAGCTCCCTGCGGAGCTGAGGTCTTGGCTCTCTTTGGCTAACAGTGTCCTGGGACCCCTAATTTTGATGATTTGTGATGAACTCACATCCTCTTTGCTTCCGTTTCTCTTCATCAACTATCTTGCTCCAAGGGACTACTGGTTCAGGATCCCCTGAAGAAAGGTGTCATATGTTGGGCTTCCTGGGATTGCCTGCTGGGTACCAGTGCACTGCAGTTCTGCTTAGCATTTGTGACAACAGCTCCCAGAACTTGTGGCAACAGGTTTGTTTCCTGTTGTCAGGGGGAAATTTCTCCTGCTTCTTAGCAATCCTTGCTTCGTATGGATGCATTCTATTCTTCAGCATTAGAAAGAGGGCATGTGTCATCCTGGAAATAATTCTTGATAGTGGTGGTCTCAGAAATGACTACATAACACACTCAGAATCACCAGATGATGATGATAATAATTATAACAGAACAGTTGTGCCCTATTTATTTTAAATAGTTGTTTACCTTCCTCTTTATAGAACTTGGGATCAGTGTTTTTAGCAAATAAGAAAGTTTACTGACTTGAGCTCTACCTCTTGTATCTTCCCCAGTAAGAAGATTCTTTCTGAGCACTCGCATGGTCAAAAACATGCAGCAGGAGAGAGCACATGGAGGGGAGACCTGGGTAATCACCCCCCAGACCCCTGGAGGTTGATTTTGTTGAGTTCCACTATTTGTTTTATAAAGTTACTAGTGAATATTTGTGTTTTTTCCTCACCTTTGTCTGGTAATAGCATCTTGATTGTCATTTGAGAAACTAACTGTGATGATTAATTGTAGGCATCAGCTTGGCTGGGCCACGGTGCCCAGCTATGTGGTCAAACATTATTCTAGATGTTTCTGTGAGGATGTTTTGGGATGACATTAATATTTAAATTGGTGGACTTGGAGTAAAGCAGATTGCTCTCCATAGTGTTGGTGGGCCTCATCCAATCAGTTAAGGCCTGAATAGAACAAAAGACTGATTTCCCCTGAGCAAAGGGAAATTTGGCCCGCATATGATGCCAGTACTGCAACATCAGCTCTTCCCTGGGCCTCCAGCCTGCAGCCTACCCTGCATATTTTGGACTTGCTAGTCTTCATAATCACATGAGTCAATTTCTTAAAATAAATCTCCCTTTCCCTCAATATTTATCTTATTGGCTCTGTTTCACTGGAGAATCGTGACTCCTGCACTAAGGCTTTCATGGGATTTCAGTGCATGGGGCAGGTGCTCACACCCTTAGCTCTAGGGGTAGCACACAACCCAGGTTTGACCCATCAGCAGAGGCCAACCAAAAGTCACACAGTGATTTATTCAGAGACATACACACGACACAGCCTGGCCAATGAGTCCTAATTCTGGATGTTGGTTGGAACTATTTGAAAAGAGAAGCTCTATTTCTGCTGCAGTTTCTAAGGTAGTAAGATGTAAGCCTGGAGTTGCCAATAGGGTATCTTTACCACCACTCCAGAGAAGCTTTCCTGACATTGAACTCAATACAAGGAGGCCAAAACTAATAAATGGCAACATAGAGAATGAGTACTAATGATGTCATTTGAATACCTAGATCCAGCCATGCCTGAAACTGCATACCTCTGAACTTTTTAGTTACGTAAACCAATAAATTCATTGTTTTAAGATAGTCAGAACTGAATTTCTGTGACTTTCAGCCAGAAGAATCCTAGTTGATCTAGTAACTCAGAGGCCTTTTTGCCTAATGTGTGGGGATGAGTGGGTCAGCTCCATTAGGGTAAAGGTACATGGGGAGAAGGTGATGGAATGCCCCTGGTTGCTTTGATTATACATCCTGGGTGGTTGATGCTGTGTGCCTGATCGATTAAGGAGGCCTTGCAAACTGGAGCCCTATGTGGTAGCTTGTTAACATTGATGGTCCCTAATGAACCACAGCTCCCAGAATTCGTGCCCTTGGGTAGGCCTTTCCCACACTGATTCTGCGGGCTCATCCATGTGGCTTGCTTTGGCCAGAGGGACATGAGCAAGCATCATGTGAGCAGAGGCTCAATAAGCATTTCCACACTGGAATTTGTCCTCTTGGGATGCTCCTGTTTGGTACTCAATAGCCATGCTGTGGGGAAGCCCAAGCAGGTGTGTGGAGAGGGCACATGGAGGAGAGCCATGGCAACCCTGCTCACAGCCAGTGACCACCAATAAAACTACAAATGCGTGACCTTGGCAGACAGCCCATGGGGTCCTGAGAGAAATAATCAGTCATGACTGTTTTATGCCACTAAGTTTGGGATGGTTTTGCTATGCAGCAGTTGTGAACTAAATAGCCTCCAAACTGAGTGTTAGCAAGAGCAGGAATGAGGATAAGTGACCAAGAGCTCCCCTGGCTTTGATAACCTGTGCCTCACCCTAAAGGGTCAATCGCTGGGAGAAAGAGAGCTCTGGGTGTGTGGGTTGTGTGTATGCTAAAGCTGGCTTGGGTTGGGTAGCTTGGTGAGGGGGCACTGAAGTTCTAGAACTCTGGTGAGGCTCCATGAAATTTGGCACTACCCTTCAGAGCTTGATTCCCTGCTGCCTAGGACTTGGCTGGCTTCTGGGGAGATGTAGGACACAGAAGCACTGAGAGGCAGGACTTGGCTGTCTCAGGGTTTCAGCAACTGTAATTCTCTGTTCCTCTAGTGATGAAGCGAGAAGCGGTGGTCTTTATGCACCCATACCTAGAGGTGCAAGCTTGGAGGAGCTGGGAGCCAAGGGGGGAGCATGTAGCATCCAGGAACCTGCCATCTCATTCTTTGGACTAGAGAAAGGCCTCTAAAAGGCCAAGCCAACAGAAGGGGCTGGACCCCATGACATTTTTCAAAGCCACCTAAAATCCTAAAATCTATTTTTGTGTTTTGTGTATATCAAGTATAAATGAGTGTATGAATAAGACCCCTTGGTGAGGACTGTGAGGGGAGAGCTTTGGGAATGACAAGGAAAAGTCTTTAGACTATTAAGATGATTAGCTAATCATGTTAATTTCTCCAACTTATGATGCTGCCTATGTACCAAGCACTGTGCTCTGCGCTTTGCCTGGCTCATCCCATTCAATCCTCACTGTGATTCCTGTGAGGAAGGCGCCGTTATTGTCCCAATTTCACAGGTAGGTAAACTCAAAAGTTGAGTGATTTAGGTTGGTTTTTTTCCCAGGATCAGACTCTGAGACAAGATTTGAGTGCAAGTGGTAAATGAAAAGTGATTCCAGAAGGCACCAGGAGGAAGTGGAGGGGGCAGTGAGATCAGTAATGGGCAAATTATTGCTGTGAACAACTGGGACCAATAGTCCTGGGGTGCTTTGGAAGCCTGTACAACACACCTCAGAGTTGTCCCACCCCAGGGCAAAGCAGCTGGGGGACTTGTCCTCCAATCCTGACCTTCTTGGCTCAAGACTGCTCTTGGGAGTCTGCACTTTCTGGCGCTTCGGTCCTGACCTGTGGAAAGTGGCATTTGCCCCTGCAGTCAGAGAAAACCCTCAGGCTTCTTGAAGGTTCTTGCAGAAAGAAGCTGCCTGCTTGCATGGGAATAGGGAGTGTTGAGGGCACACAAGCGGGGCACTGGCAGCTTCTGCCACATTAAGTACTTGTCCAGGGTCACAGCAATGGTAAGTGGTGGAGCTGCAGCTTGAACCCAGTTGGCCTGACTCCAAGTGTGGGCCCTTGACCTCTACATTCCCTAGCTTTCCTCTTGGTGGAGAAGAGCAGACACAGAGACAGTGCCTTTTCTAACAACCCGTTTTAAACGGTGTTAAAGCAATTCATTCTAATAAAGCCAAAGCCACAGCTTCCACACCTTGAAAGAACACCAGCGAGTTTGTAAAATAAATACATCCTGACACAGCACGGAGCTGCTGCTGTTTTAGAAAATGCTCCCTGCCGATGCTGACCTGCTGCTCGGGAGGCCCACAGAGGCAGGCACTGCCCTGGGTCAGCTGCTTTCCCCCTGAGAGAGTGGGATTGGCCCCTATCCAGGGGAGGGGAGTGAGATCAAAGGCCCTATGCAGTGTCTCACTTTTGATGGCTTGGTGAGCCACGCCAGTGTAAATGCCTTTGGAGGGCTGCAGTGAGCCGAAGGGGCAGACACAGCATGGTGTGTCCAATGTGTCAGGACGCACTGCCTTTGGGCAGCCCAGATTTCCACCATGGGTTGGGTCCCCAACATGGCTTTCATGCCCCTGAGACCCATGTGTATAGGCTGGGAGGTGGGCAGCATGAACAGTAGGATCCAGACATTGAAGGAGGGGAGGAGGCAGGGGGCGTGATGGAGAGGCTTTGCTGTTTGCTGGAGAAAAGCTTGGGCTTCAGGAAAGCACAGACCCCATGGAGGCAGAGGAGATTAACCCCACTCCTCTGGAGGCAGCCTTTCAAATCCAGCCTCAGGCTATCAGCGATGGGAAACTGCCTCAGAGCCCTGGGCCCTGTGGGCCAGGCTTGAGAAGGAGAATCAGAGAATCATTGTGCAGTGGCAGAGAGCTTGGGACAGGCAGCTTCATGGGCCTGAGGAATGGCAGGACTCAGTGCTGGCAGGGCCCCTGGAGTGCATGCCACCTAGCTTCTATTCTCAGAGAGAAATGGAGACTCAGTTGCCTGACCCATGGCTGCTTCGTGACAGGGCTGGGATTTCAAATGGTTGGCAGGCTGAGCAGGCACTAAGGTGTGGCTTGTACCCCCATCCTCCTTCTCCTGAACTCAGCCCTATTTTGCCCATCTTTTGCTCCTGCCTCCCTGTCGTTGTCAGTTTCCATTGTGGATGAATTCCGGAGCAGGCAGGGAGTGCCTTCCCCGTCTCTCTTAAAATATATGTTCTTTGAAGCAGTCTCATCAGTATGACGAAAAAATAGAGAGCAGATCCAATCTATTGGCGTGGCTTTCTAATTACCAGATTGATTTACCAGAGAAGTCTCCTCAGGAATTTGACTTCTCTGCAAGGTCTTTGCAAGCTCTAAATTTGTTTTCCGAAAAAAGCCCAACCAAATCCACACAGATTTGGGGGAACCGGGTCCCTCTAATAAGCACAGAGCTTATTTGTTTTCTAATGGAATCTGAAGAGACTTTATCGCACAACCATTCCGTGTGGAGTGCATTCATATTTTTAATTAACAAATTAGGAGCTATTTTGCTCCCCTTTGAATGGCAGTCATGTGGGCCTGGTTCCTTTTCGGCCAATTTAGTCAACTCAGATGATTTTAATTACAACAGTCACGAGCACCAGAAATTCCTGCGTCTGACAGCTTTGCGACCTGGTCCATTGACTCTCATTTAAAAACACATCCTCCCCGAGCAGAGATCTCTGAGGGCACTGGTGGGCGTCAGGAGAGGGGGTGAGGGACTGTGCCCTCGGGCACAGGCAGAGAAGAGCCTTATTTTCCATTTTGAAACCCATTAGTCATGATTACAAGGTTGCCAGGTCTCTGGGGCTCCACCTTCACATCTCTCAGAAGAGGTGGTCCTCGTGGGGAGCACTTGTGAAAGGCGGGCACGCGTAGGAAAACAGTCCTACTGCTCAAGCTCTCAGCCTAGCCATCCTTTCCTCAGAATCTTGTCCTTGCTCCCACACTTGTCAAACTTTAACCTGTGTATGAGTCCCCTGGGGATCTTGTTAACACGCAGATTCTGATTCAGTTGGCGTGGGCTGGGGCCCAAGAATCTGTGTTTTCAACAAGCATGCCAGGGCTGCTGGTCCACAGACCATACTTTGAGAGGCAAGGATTTGCCTGGCTTATCCCTTTCTGAAGGGACCCAGAATCTAGCAGGGGGCCAGTTGCCTGAAGTGCGCTTACGTAAAGCACAGATGCGGCGGCAACTAGATTTGGGTGTGGGAAGACAGGTGGGAGGGTGTATTTGCTGCATTCATAGTCTCTCCTTGGGGGTGCTGTGGCACAGAGACATCCCCACATGCTCTGGCCCCTCCCTCAACACATTTCCCATCCAGGGAACTCCGAGGCAACTTCGGTGGCTTTGGCAGGCCGCTGTGCAGCAGTCTGCCGTGTGTGTGTGAAGGGCTGATGACTGGGCTGCTTGAACCGGGGTGTCTGAGGGAGCTCAGGAACTTTGTGGGGGTTGACGGAGCCAGCACACCACTTTAGAGACAGAAACAGAACATTCTGGAAACAAGTCTATCCCCCAGCCCTCCCCGTGCTGGCAGAATGGATGCTGAATTAGCAAAGAGAGCGAACCCGGAACACAATGTTCTCTGAGAGGTTGCAATCAAAGGGGTCCCAGCCCCCCACCCCCTGCTGAGAATTCAGTGAATTTATGATGTGTCGACAGTTTGAGCCCCAGCACATAGCAGTCTGATGGGCTACAATTAGGAGTGTGTGCTCAGCCCCTCCCGATTCCTCCATCATGTATTCATGGAATTTATGTGGTATCAGCAAAGTGAGCCATGTGCACATTTGGGGCAGGAATTTAAGAACTATGATGTAATCATCCCCAGAGAGGTGGCCATGAGAGGAGAAAAGAATAACAGTAAAGATGAATTAAAAGTCCCAAGCCTATTTGGATCTGGATTCAAAATAAACAAACTATGTGTCATGATGATTTTTATGACATTTTTGAGACTATTGGAAATGTGAACACTGTATATTCAAGGGCATTATGGAATTTTGTTAATTTCAGGGCACAATAATGGAATTATGGCTATGTTAAACAGAGAGTCCTTATCTTTAGTGATGTGTGCTGAGGTATTTATGGATGAAATGATATAATGTCTGGGATTTGCTTTAAAATGACATTAGGATAGGAGAAGTGGATGAGGGTATGAAAGAATATTGATCATGAACTGATAATTGTTGGAGTTGTGTGATGACTACATGGGGGTTCATTATATAATTCTATTTATTTTGAATGTTTCAAATTCTCCAGATTAAAAAGTGAAAAACAATTCTAGCTCATGTTGTTCATTCTGCTGATACCACATAAATTCCATGAATACATGATGGAGAGGATAGAGAGAGAGAGAGATCTCCAAGATAATGTAAATACATTCGCCTTTGTTCCCCCTACCCTCTGGGTTGGGAGAGGGAAGGAAAATGATCAGAACATGATCCAACCGCATGATCAGAAGCCAATATAACCACGCCTTGGTGATGTACTGCAAAGGAAATGAATGGGATGTCATTTTTGAAGAGGGTGTTGGGGGCTTAGTCTTTCACTCTGTCTGCAGAGAAAACACTAGTCTCTTCTGGAACATTTTTCCAAAGCTCTGAATTATTTCATCTATCTGTCTCTGTGGATCTCTTTCTGGCATTACAGGTGAGTAGGACCTCAGGGGTCATCTTATTGACTAGTTTGACCCTTGTCACCACCTAAGGCTGGTAGACCAGCTGCCCCAAGCAGACTGTGCGCCTTATCTTGAGAACACCTAAGGTGAGATTCTGAGTTGAGAAGGTGGGCTGCACCATGTCCATCATAGTCAAAGCTATCCAAGGTCAAAATCATTATTTATCCTCAAACTGAGTTTCCAGAGGATGGTGAAGAAAGGGATCATTATGTGACTAGATGGGATGGCCATGTGACTAGGTGGAGCAGTACTGAGCGGAGTGGGAGGGGGAAGAGGTATTGTTTCAACAGTTTTACTCAGGGTCACCTAAATTTCTAACAATTGCACCATTAGCAAAAATCAACCTGATTTGGGTTTAATTATAATAATAGTTAAACTTTATTGAGCATTTACTGTGTGCTGCACTGCCACTTTTTATGACTAGTATTTCTGAGGTAGGTATTAGTATCATGCCAATTTCCAGATGAAGAAACTGGGACTTAGAGAAATGAAACGACTTGGCTATGATATACAACTAGTAACAGTCAGGATCAGTGTCTGGACTGGGTTGAGGCAGTGGGACACTTAGGGCACAAAATGGAAGGAGACCCTCACTCTCACAGTCAAGCAAGTGCTGACCTTTAAATTTTGCAACAAGGCGCCTCTTTTGTCTCTCACTAGCCCTGGTCCTGGTCAGGATTCAAAGCTGGTCTATACAACATCAGCATCTATACTCCTAAATGAGTGCCCAGGGATTTTTCTTCTGGGTAGGGGATTGACTGGGGTGGGGTGGGTGGGGAGTTATGATCGAGGGAGCAAGAACTCTAACCTAAAATTGGTGGGATAAAAAGGGAGGAATGGAAAATAATCCTTCTATACTCCATCGTGACAGGCTCATCCCTGAACTTGAACATTTAGGATCATGGTTTTTATTGCAGGGTTCTGATCAAGCTGCACAGTTACACCTTGTCTGTCCCATGAGTCTGGGCACTGAAAGTCCGAGATTTTTCCACCTGAGCCTGTCCGGTCCCAGGTCTCTGCAATAGAACACCAGGGATAGGCTCAAACTTCTGGTAATCAATATCACTTACACTTTGATCGGCCCCAGTAGTTGGGGACTTCCCTGTTCTTTGTGGCTATTTTAAAATTAGACAAAGGCCATTGCCAAGGTCTTTTGCTCTATACAATGCTGGTGGGAGTGTCAGTTGGTTCAACCCCTTTGGAAAGCTGTTTCATAATATCTGCTAAAGCTGACCCTAAGCTTATGATCCAGCAATTCCCTCTGTGGGTGTGTGCACAGAATGTTCACAGCAGCAGCTTTATTCATCATGACTCCAAATTAGAAACAACCCAGAGGTCTGTCAATATAAGGATGGAGAAATAAAATGTGGAATACTACATAGAATTGAAAAAGAAGGGCTATGGATCAATCTCATGGAGCAAGAATGCTGAGCAAAGAAGCCAGACACAAAAAAGTATAGAATGTATGATTTATTCCATTAGTATGAAGTTCAAAACCAGGTAAAACTAATCTATGGTGTTAAGAATCATAGCAATGGTTACCTTGGGAGGGTTAATGATTGCGAATGGGCACAAGGATGTTTTCTAGGCTACTGGTGATGTATCTTGTAATTCTTGAATTAAAAAAAAAAGTTTGTTTTTTTCTCTTTTTCATTTGAGGGAATATTTAAATTGCCTCCCCAATAGCTCAAGTTTCTGGCTTGCAAACAACAGCATCTGCTCTAAATTGTTTAAGCAGAAAGGGACTTATTAAAAGATATAAATGAATCCCTAGGAAGGCCAAAGACCTGGCCTTCAATGCTTCAGAGTCAGGTTAATGCAGCCAGAACAACTTAGCAGGAAACACCCAACCACAGCAAGTGAATATGCTAGCTGAAACATCCCTGAAACCCTTTTGCCTACAGTTCAGCCCCTTTGACCCTCATCACTGGTGCCACAAGCTCTGTTTCAGCTGTCCCAAACCAGATGCCTCTGCCACAATTCTCGCCAGAAGAGCCAATGTCCTTGCATGGGTCTGAAGCCTCACATGGTTCACATCTGCATCGAAATCTTACTGAGTGCGACTGATTGGTGGAAGTCAGGTCACGTGCTTGACCCTGGCTATAGAGGATCCTGGGAATTGTAGTTTTTCGCTTTTGTGCCATATAATGGAGGAAGGCAAACTAAGGGCGCTAGAATGGGCATAAAGTGAGCCAAACCACACTTCCTTTTTGTCTTTTTCTTTTTCATGGGTAACTGGACAGTCACCACTAGGGAAGTGGTATGGCAAAGTCCTTGTCCCTGGTGGGGAGGCTGATGCCCTTTTTCCATGGGCCTTGTCTACATTTAGCCTTGAGCGACTCTCTCGCATGCCCTAAAACAGGGCTTGGTTAGCTCCAGATGAATTCCCTCACATCTTTGGCTAAGAGAGACCAAAAGTCACTGATTTGGAAAACACAGTAGAACCGTAGGCCAAATTTCAACCACAGAGAGAAATAAGAATAACTCTTAGAATACCTCAGGGGAATTTCTGTATGCACTTCTCTTGCTTTCTGAAAAGTTCAGAGCCTTTCTCTGAACTTAGAAACCAAATTTGACAATCCTAGCTGATTTTAACCAGTGCAATAAGATGGATAAATTTATATTCATTAACATGTTTCTTAAGGAGTGGACTGTACTTGCGTGGGAGCATCTCAGGAAGCCTTTTGGGGTGGAAGCTGAATTGGGCTGGGAAAACTACTCTTCAAGAGGAAAGGAGAGGAATCTATTTGCATCTTAGGGAGAGCTAGTTTAAGGCATAAGAAAGTGTGGAGAGAGCCAACCAGATGGCACACACTAGGGGCTGTGTGATGTAAAGGCAGGAACTTTACTAAACTCATGAAGTCTTTGGTAAAGATGAATGACTTATGGACTCCAGGGTTCTGATTCCAAAGAAATTAGGGAACCTCTGCATCTGTATTTTTAACAAACTCCCTTGGTTATCATGATGCAGTTGGTTTGGGGAACTAGAGGCAGGAAGGTCCTGTAAAAAAATATTGACAGTGTTAGAATCCTTGTTAGGCTGATACATTTCTAAGATAACTCTAAGTGTTATTTAGTTCTCCAAGCAGTTTTTCAAGAGACGCTCACCTCTCACACTTTGTTCAGGCCTTCCCAACCTTCCTCCCTGTAGTAAGGCATCGTAGAGAATGGAAGACTCTGCAGAAATAGATGTTTCCAGAAAACAGATGCCTTCCCAGTGTGATATAAGATTTTTTTTGGCTGCAAATAATAGGTTAGCAAACTGCATGTGGTTTAAATAATGAGAATGTCTAACAAGAAGTCTGGCTGTAGTTTGGTTAATTCAGTTTTTTAGACAGGTCATTAAAAACTGAAGATCTTCCTGTCCTTCTCCACTATCCTCAGAATATTGCTTTTTAATCTTCCACTTGTCTCCTCATATCACAAAATGGCT
>JAVSCE010015696.1:0-125586 GCA_032199065.1 Smutsia gigantea | reverse complement strand
AGAATGGAGGAGGAAGAATAAGAAGGGAGAGAAATAAAGAAACATCAGATGGCATTTACAATAACTTAACAAGAAAGTTAAGTTAGATTGTTAAATAGTAAAGAAGCAACCCTTGAACCTCTGGTAACCACGAATCTAAAGCAAGCAATGGCAATAAGTACATATCTATCAATAATCACCCTAAATGTAAATGGACTGAATGCAACAATCAAAGCACACAGAATAACAGAATGGATAAAAAAGCAAGACCCATCTATATGCTGCTTACAAGAGACTCACCTCAAACCCAAAGATATACACAGACTAAAAGTGAAGGGATGGAAAAAGATATTTCATGCAAACAACAAGGAGAAAAAAGAAGGTGTTGCAGTACTTGTATCAGACAAAATAGACTTCAAAATGAAGAAAGTAGCAAGAGATAAAGAAGGACATTACATAATGATAAACGGGTCAGTCCAACAAGAAGATATAACCATTATAAATATATATGCACCCAACACAGGAGCGCCAGCATATGTGCATATGTGAAACAAATACTAACAGATTTAAAGGAGGAAATAGACAGCAATACATTCATTTTAGGAGACTTCAACACACAACTCACTCCAAAGCACGGATCAACCAAACAGAGAATAAGTAAAGACAAAGAGGCACTGAACAACAGACTAGAACAGATGGACCTAACAGACATCTACAGAACTCTGCACCCAAAAGCAACAGGATACACATTCTTCTCAAGTGCACATGGAATATTTTTCAGAATAGACCACATACTAGGCCACAAAAAGAACCTCAGTAAATTCAATAATATTGAAATCCTATCAACCAACTTCTCAGATCACAAAGGTATAAAACTAGAAATAAATTTTAGAAAGAAATCAAAAAGGCTCACAAATACATGGAGACTTAACAACATTCTCCTAATTAATTAATGGGCTAACGACCAAATCAAAACAGATATCAAAGAATATATGGAGACTAATGACAACAACAACACAAAGCCACAACTTCTGTGGGGCGCAGCAAAGGCAGTTCTAAGAGGAAAGTATATTGCAATCCAGGCCTATTTAAAGAAGGAAGAACATTCCCAAATGAATAAAGACACAATTCCTGAAATTGGAAAAAGAAGAACAAATGAGGCCCAAAGTCACCAGAAGGAGGGACAAAATAAAGATTAGAGAAGAAATAAATAAAATTGAGAAGAATAAAACAATAGAAAAAATCAATGAAAGCAAGAGCTGGTTCTTTGAAAAAATAAAATAGATAAACCCCTAGCCAGACTCATTAAGAGAAAAAGAGAATCTACACACATAAACACAATCAGAAATGAGAAAGGAAAAATAACAACGGACCCTACAGAAATACAAATAATTATAAGAGACTATTATGAGAATCTATATGCTAACAAGCTGGAAAACATAGAAGAAATGGACAACTTCTTAGAAAAATAAAACCTCCCAAGACTGACCAAGCAAGAAACAGAAAAACTAAACAGACCAATCACCAGCAATGAAATTGAATCGGTAATCAAAAAACTACCCAATAACAAAACCCCTGTACCTGATGGCTTCACCTCTGAATTCTACCAGACATATAGAGAAGAAATAACACCGATTCTCCTTAAAGTTTTCCAAAAAATAGAAGAGGAGGGAATACTTCCAAACTCATTCTATGAAGCCAGCATCACTCTAATACCAAAACCGGGCAAAGACCTCACCAAAAAAGAAAATTACAGACCAATATCCTGATGAACGTAGATGCAAAAATACTCAACAAAATATTAGCAAACCGAATTCAAAAATACATCAAGAGGATCATACACCATGATCAAGTGGGATTCATCCCAGGGATGCAAGGATGGTACAACATTCGAAAATCCATCAACATCATCCACCACATCAACAAAAAGAAGAACAAAAACCACATGATCATCTCCATAGATGCAGAAAAAGCATCTGACAAAATTCAGCATGCATTCATGATTAAAACTCTCAACAAAATGGGTATAGATGGCAAGCACCTCAACATCATAAAGGCCATATATGACAAACCCACAGCTAACATCATACTTAACAGGGAGAAGCTGAAAGCTTTTCTCTAAGATCGGAAACAAGACAGGGATGCCCACTGTCTCCACTGTTATTCAACATAGTACTGGAGGTCCTAGCTATGGCAATCAGACAAAACAAAGACTTACAAGGCATCCAGATTGGTAAAGAAGAAGTCAAATTGTCACTATTTGCAGATGACATGATACTGTACATAAAAAACCCTAAGAACTCCACTCCAAAACTACTAGAACTAATATCTGAATTCAGCAAAGTTGCAGGATACAAAATTAACACACAGAAATCTGTTGCTTTCCTATACACTAATGATGAACTAACAGAAAGAAATCAGAAAAACAATTCCATTCACAATTGCATCAAAAAGAATAAAATACTTCGGAATAAACCTAACGAAGGAAGTGAAAGACCTGTACTCTGAAAACTACAAGACACTCCTAAGAGAAATTAAAGAGGACACTAACAAATGGAAATGCATCCCATGCTCTTGGCTAGGAAGAATATATATTGTCAAAATGGCTATACTACCTAAAGCAATCTACAGATTCAATGCAATCCCTATCAAACTACCAACAGCTTTCTTCAATGAACTGGAACAAAGAATTCTAAAATTCACATGGAACCACAAAAGACCCCAAATAGCCAAAGCAATCCTGAGAAGGAGGAATAAAACAGGAGGAATTACACTCCCTGACTTCAAGCTCTACTACAAAGCCACAGTAATCAAGACAATTTGGTACTGGCACAAGAACAGACCCACAGACGAGTGGAACAGAATAGAAAATCCAAACATTAACCCAAACATATACAGTCAATTAATATTTGATAAAGGAGCCTTGGATATACAATGGGGAGATGACAGTCTCTTCAGCAGCTGGTGTTGGAAAAACTGGACAGCTACATGTAAGAGAATGAAACTGGACTATTGTCTAGCCCCATAAACAAAGGTAAACTCAAGGTGGATCAAAGACCTGAATGTAAGTCATGAAACCATAAAACTCTTAGAAAAAAACATAGGCAAAAAGCTCTTGGACATAAACATGAGCGACTTCTTCATGAACATATCTCCCCGGCAAGGGAAACAAAAGCAAAAATGAACAAGTGGACTATATCAAGCTGAAAAGCTTCTGTACAGCAAAGGACACCATCAGTAGAACAAAAAGACATCCTACAGTATGGGAGAATATATTTATAAATGATGTATCTGATAAAGGGTTGACATCCAAAATATATAAAGAAGTCACGCACCTTAACAAACAAAAAGCAAAGAATTCAATTAAGAAATGGGCAGAGGACATGAATAGACACTTCTCCAAAGAAGAAATTCAGATGGCCAACAGGCATATGAAAAGATGCTCCACGTCGCTCATCATCAGAGAAATGCAGATTAAAACCACAATGAGATATCACCTCATACCAGTGAGGATGGCCAACATCCAAAACACAAACAACAACAAATGTTGGCGAGGATGTGGAGAAAAGGGAACCCTCCTACACTGCTGGTGGGAATGCATATTAGTTCAACCATTGTGGAAAGCAGTATGGAGTTTCCTCAAAAAACTCAAAATAGAAATACCATTTGACTCATGAATTCCACTCCTAGGAATTTACCCTAAGACTACAGCAGCCCAGTTTGAAAAAGACATATGCACCCCTATGTTTATAGCGGCACTATTTACAATATCCAAGAAATGGAAGCAACCTAAGTGTCCATCAGTAGATGAATGGATAAAGAAGAGACGGTACATAATATACACAATGGAACATTATTCAGCCATAAGAAGAAAACAAATCCTACCATTTGCAACAACATGGATGGGGCTAGAGGGTATTATGCTCAGTGAAATAAGCCAAGCCGAAAAAGACAAGTATCAAATGATTTCACTCATATGTGGAGTATTAGAACAAAGGAAAAGAAAACTGAAGGAACAAAACAGCAGCAGACTCACAGAACCCAAGAACGGACTAATAGTTACCAAAGGAAAGGGACTTGGGAAGATGGGTGGGAAGGGAGGGATAAGAGGGAAAAAGGGGCATTACAATTAGCAGACGTAATGTTGGGGGGTCATGGGGAGGGCTGTACAACTCAGAGAAGACAAGTATTGATTCTATAGCATCTCACTATGCTGATGGACAGTGAGTGTAATGGGGTTGGTGGGGGGGGGGTCCTGATGAAGGGGTAGTTTAATAACCATAATATTGCACATGTAATTGTAGATTAATGATACCAAAACAAATTATATATGTAAAAAAAATACAGTGGAAGTGGATTCTAAAAGTTTCCTGAAATCTTGGTGTAGTTAGAGATGCTTAAAGTGAAAAATACCAACTGCACACATTTTCTAATAAAACAGTATTACAATTGTATAACCTAACAGGGCTGATAGGATGACCCTTTAGCAAGAGTGATAAACAGTCATATCAAAGTGGCCATGCCCAAAAACTCTCTTTTCTCTGAAGATGGGTGCAGTCTGGTGAACCATTGCTATTCACAGAGCAAAGACAGAAATAATGCTAGCTGCTATAATATATAGATGATTTCTAATACTAAATCCTAGTCTTTATAATCAGTAGGCAAAAGCCTAAACACCTGTTGAAACAATAGAGGAATACTGCCTTACTCCATTTTGGGAATTTTTAGCTAAATATAGAACTTAAATTGTAACTAAGGTCACAGTCCCATCTAGAAAATATCACTCTATGAAAGGAATTATGACTGTTGCAGCTATGCTGTCAGTATATAGATAAATAAATAGATAAATAGACAGACATTTTAAGAATATTAAATCAGATTTTGGAGGAATTTCTGACTTCCTTACTTTTTTTGAAATCAAATTATTCAATGAACGAGTTGAAACACAATTTTATCAGTGTTTGCCTAATATCTATGAGTAGGTATTACAATTTTAAGCATAAAATTATAATCTCTAAAACTATTAAAAACCAATTTCTTCTTTATTAAACAAGAAAAAGATATAAACTATTTTGAATTCAAAACCAAAAATATTATAAATTTCCCTTTCATTCAACATTTTCTATTTTTGACCCTTGATTAAATATCTTTAAATGCATTATGATCTTCTTGGGGTTACTGAAGCTTAAGTCTTTAAAACTGTATATTTTTTACCCTGTGCAGAGAATACAGTGAGGGAATTTTTAAAAGACCATGGAATTCCTTATAAAATTTGGAGTAGTTCTGTTAGTATAATTATGTAAATATTTACTTAAATGTTTTATGGACCAATTATTTCAAAAGATTTTAAAATGAAATATTGAAACTTAACAACAGAGAGAATAGGAATAACCAAATTTTGTAAATAATTTCCAAAGGCATTAAACAGAGTATTATCTGAAGTGCTATAATATAGATACAGTGACAACCACTTTTGCTTGAATTAGGAAGGAAAATTGAAAACCATGTGCTAACTCGAACCCTGCTAGGAGATCAACCATAGGTGAAACATTATCCAAAGAGCCTGATGCAAAATCCAAGATTATGACTACTTTAACTTACAGTTTTTCCATAAATGTAGAGAATACCTCTGTTTTTCAGAGAAGCAGTGTGTCTACAGTATTGTATAAAATAAATAAAATAGGTATAATAAGTATAATTGTCCAATTCTCCAAAGTTAATGAAAGAATAGTAGTATTAGTTGAACACACACATACATATTTGCACACACACACACACAAACACACACCATTTGTATAACATCTTACAGTTTGTTAAGAAACACTAAGTAATTTAATTAAATATTTCCAATATGAGGTATGGAGGAAAGCTATTATAATTACTGCACAGTGGATGGAACAGATGAATATTTTTTCCTCAATGTTACTGAATATTTTCATCGGGTCAAGGAATATGTTGTATACAAAAACTGTAATCAGTAGTCATAAAACAATTCTACAAGTCATTGTTATCCTCTTTCTGCATATTTGGAGCCTGAGAATCTGAAAGTCAACGTAGTATTCCCCATTGTAAGTTGTATTCCAGAGCGTCCTGCTCAGGATCATCATGCATCACGTTTTCTTACAGACTGGGTGACACAGAATTTACGTTTGCTTTTGGCAAAGGATGCTTCAAAGTAAAATTTTGAAATTTAAAATTGTAGGAATTGAATTATAATTTAAAGGAAGAAATGCTTTATCCATGTCAGGAAGCAAGGGGGAAGAATTTTACTGAACTCTCAAGACTCCTAAGTATATAGACAGCGCTGGCTTTCCAAAAGTACGAGAAGTAGAAGCAGTGGAGCTCCGGCACCCTCTCCTGATCTTTTCTGGCGTTGAGTGCGGCTCCTGCTGGTGCCTCCGTCCCTTTCTCCCTAGTTTCTTCTAATTCCCACCTGATTGTTTAGCCATGCATATGGACGCTGCCTCTGAGCTTTTGAATATTTGAATTTTCCTCTATTTTAGATATTTTGAATATTTTAATTCCTTAAAACTGTGAGTCCCAAAGTATAGACCCTTAATAGCAAGATGTCATTTAGTATGGTGTGTCTGGGAGGTATCTAGATGTCTGAGGGTATATTGCCCTCCAAATCATACCTATCTATCTTGCTTTAAGAGGTGACATTAGAAAAAAAACATAATGAATGATTAACTTAAACCCCAAGAACTTAGAGAGAAAGGGTTATAATGAAAAATGTCTGTTCAAAGTCTCCTCAGTCTAATAATTTATAAAAATGTAAGTTGTAATTTATGGAAAAAGAATAGACAATTTCTCCTTATTTTAAAGTGAATTTGTGCACATGGAGATTACCACAATCAAAGCAACATTTCATTAATGTCTTCTATCACAATAGACAGAACTGAGCATTGTTTTCTTGGAATTCTGTTAATAAAAAGGAAACTAGTTATATGTATTTCACTCTTTAATATGCGATTTTTTAAAATGATACAACAGTTACCTTTTACTTAAAATGCAACTGATAGTTTACAAGCATGAATTTTTAGCTGCAAAATGAGTATAAATAATATTATTATATTTATTACCACATGCATATATCCATGCATGTTTAATCTAAATGTCATGTGAAAACTTTTTAAGGTGTAAGCATTTAATTAAATGTGTGTGAAATACTATAGTTTCTAAATGGCTCTTTCATAGTCTTCAGAGGAATAATATAAGCAATCACACTTTCCAACTTATTTTATGTGTCAGTAAATGTATACTATAGATTCAGTGGTAGTCCTATTTAATTATTTATTAGAATACTAATGAATTTAGGGTATTTAAAATGTTTATACAAATGATTATGGGACCTGTTTTTAAGAAATGACAAATACCACAGACAGTTAATGAGATGCCTAGGAAAGCTGGGCATGACAGACTTTTCCTGGCTGCTTCATGACCTCAATTTAAATTGCTCTAGTTTCTTGTACTTAGGTGTAAGGCCAGATGTTTCTGAGCATCTGCAAGAGTAGTGAAAGGAGTTGTTTCATGCATCACCATCTAAAATACAGGCTTGTCTACCATCTGTGAAAGGGAAAATCTAGCTCAGTGTTCATAAAGCAGTTTGAAAGCAGATAATATATAGAGTTGTAACACTAGAAATGCTCTCTCAATCTGCTGTATACTAGAGCAGGACTGAAGGAAAATGCTAACTTCTATTATAAAAGATATCCTTTTTACTCCAATTTATTATTTTCATCAAGTCCAACAAAATAGGCAAAAGAACAGAATTTTCACAGGAGACAATATATTATCTACTGTAATGATTAAAATTTAAAAAGTAAAAATATCAAATATGACAAAAACATGTAGTAACCAGACCATTTACCTAATGTTGGTGGAAAGAAAAGTTACCAATACTTCAAAAAAGTCTTTGCCAATATCTGCTAAAGATGATCATATGAATATCCTATGATCTAGAAATTAAATTCCTAAGTATATACCCAATCTAAGTGCATAAATACACTAATTTAATGGAAGGTATTGAATTGATATTAGCAGCCTTATTCATAATAGTCCCAAACTGAAAACTATACCAATCATTAGCATAATGGATAAAATTATGTTCAACGTTTAATACATTTATATAATTGAATTGTATATAACATTTATTCTCAAGGGCTGATATCACTGTAACAGTTTTTAGGAAAAAGATTTTACTCCTTTATGTAGGAAGGATAGATGGATGGATGGATGGATGTACCTATCTATATTTCTAACTATCTATCTAATAAAAGATACACACTATATCTGTAGTATAAAGTTTCATGGCTCACAAATAGGAAAAATATTGCTTAGAAGTTTATTGGGGGGCATTAATGAAAAAAATATTGAGAGATATTGCTAACAGCAACGGAATAAATTCTCTAGAATGACACCCAGTAATGTAATGATAATTATACTAATAAATCTCAGACACAACATTGATATAAATCATATATATGCTATATGCATAATTTTTATAAAAAATAATCTAAAAGAACATATATTGCTGGAGGTTAGTTGTGGTTATAATTGGGGGAAGGATTTGTAGACTTAGAAGATAGCTACTCAAATATACTCAGTTTGTGAAAATGAATTGAGCCATTTGATATGTGCACATTTAGTGTATAGTATAGTAAAAAGTTTAACAATATCAAAAAGGAGACAGTATTACAAACATGAAGATTTTAAAGCATGTAGCTGAAAAGGAAGCTTTTTAAGCAAAAAGCATTAAAAGTTCAAGAAAAGAAAGAGTTATTGTATTGTTGAAATGAATAATTCATAATACATGGACAACAGTTATGGACCCAATAATACATCATGTATTTTTTCATATTTTTTTCATTAATGTATTTTTTCACTCATGTAATAATAGATAAAATCTACAAAAGATGCATGGAGTAATAGATTCAATTTCAGTTCTAACTGGATAGATTTAAATAATTTCTTCTAGTTAAGAGACAATGAAGTTGACTTAAATATGTAAGTTGACTTAATATGTAAAAATAAAAAACACAGTCAATAAAACCTCTCTTCAAAAACACACAGACACACACACACGAACTCACACACATATCTGAACTCCTCTATAATTAGATAATAGAGTTTCTTCAAGCAAATTAAGAATAATTTTAATATTTGACCATGTTGTAGACTGTATTACAAAACAATGCATTATAATGAAATGCAAATCTTATAAAAATTGATGCAGTCCAACATAAGAAATTAAACCCACCTGAAAATACTTTAGAAGCTCCCCACCCACGTGGCAAACAGAAAACATACTATAATAATACATAATATAATATAAATTAAAAGGAGATACAAATATATAATTGCAAAACATAGAAAATAGCAATAAAAGTATTTAGCGTATTAAAATCTGCATATTTCATCTGGCATAATTTGTAATAGAATAGTAGAATTAACTCACATAGATTAATCTACAATAGAATAATGGAATCTGTATAATTCATCTAGAATAATCTAAGAAGGAAAATTAATGGAATTAACTACTCATGTAGGGGAAAGAAAATAAGTTAATTAAAATTTCAATCCAAAGTGAATTGAAATTTCAATCCAAAAATCTTATAAAAGAATGACAAAGTATATCAAAATATGTCAGAAGAAATTTAAAAAAATACAAAAGCAAAAAAAAAATAACGGGAGCAATAATGGAGTGCTAATATATTTTTTCAAGTAATCAAGTTACATATACTGATGTTTAAAATAAGGGAAAAGTTGGAAATGGAAAGTCAATACCTTATGATTTTCTTTTCAAGTCATTTTCTACCCCTTCCCTAATCCCTGTGAACCACTAATACGGTCTCCATGTCTGTAATTTTGTCATTTTGGGAATGTTATATAAATGTAACTATATAACTTTTTGAGGTTAGCTTGTATTCACTCACCATAAAGCCCTTGAGATCTAACCAAGGTGTTGTGTATATCAGTAGTTTTATCCCTATATATTGCTAGTATTATTCAATTGTATGGACACAGGATGGATATGCTACAGTTTCTTTAACCATTCATTTATTGAAGGACATTTGTGTTGTTTCCCATTTTGGGTATTATAAATAAGGTTTGTAATAAACATTCATGTATTTTTGGTGTGGAAAGAAATCATTTTTTTTGAGATCAATTATGTTTCATGTATATTTCTTTCTCCCAGTTTTTTTTCAATTGGAATACTTTCTACATACTCATCTTCAAGTTCAATAATACTTTCCTCTATGTTCTGTTAATAATTTTATTGAGTACATTCTTCTTCAAATATACATAAAATTTGCATTTCCACTTCTCTCATTTTTATAGTTTCATCTTTGTGCTGATATTCCATATCTGTTCATGCATATTTATATCATTTCCATTTGATCTTTTAAAATGTTAAAGTTTCTTTAAATACTTTTCTTTATAATTCCAACATATGGATCCCCTTTGTATCTTGTTCTGTTGATATCCTTATCTTTTGAATGTGGGTGATTTATTCCTGGTGTGTGTATGTGTACATTTTGAACATTTGATCTGTATGAACAAGGGATTGAGGTAAATAATCCTTTGTTGGCACTGGCTAAAGATAATTTGAGTTTCAAAAGAGATAATAAATAAATAAATAATAAATTAATTAAATATGGTTAAATTCATGATTTAATAAGAGTAAGAATGCCTAATTGGTCAATTACGGAAGGTAATAGGGAAGGAAAATCTGCATAGTTCATCTGGCATAATTTGTAATAGAATAGTAGAATTAACTCACATAGATTAATCTACAATAGAATAATGTAATCTGTATAATTCATCTAGAATAATCTAAGAAGGAAAATTAATGGAATTAACTACTCATGTAGGGGAAACAAAATAAGTGAATTAAAATTTCAATCCAAAGTGAACTGAAATTTCAATCCAAAAATCTATAAAAGAATGACAAAGTATATCAAAATATGTCAGAAGAAATTTAAAAAATACAAAAGCAAAAAAAAATAACGGGAGCAATAATGGAGTACTAATATATTTTTTCAAGTAATCAAGTTACATATACTGATGTTTAAAATAAGGGAAATATTTTAAATAAATATAAAGAGAATATATAAAGAGAATATATAAAACATTTTTCCTGCACTTCCGAATAAGCTATATTACTATGGAAACAAATAGTAACTGAAATATGTCTTTACCTATTTAAGTTTTGTCATTTTACTACTCATTGTACAGTAAATGATATAGGAATTGAAGGTCAACAGCTAATACCACAGGAAGAGAAAAGTTCTGTGCCTCTTGATTAAAAAATAAAAATCACAAGCTATAGCCTTGCAAAGGGACTGGACATAATTCTGATGAAAACTCTGGGTCCAGCTGCCAATCTGCAAGACATTTGGGTGACAGAGAACATATTGAACTGTTCATGAGCATGCAATAAGCAATATCCAGGCTGTGGGGAACTCTAAAGGTCAAATTCTGCAAGTGCTTAACAGGTAAATGATAAGAAAATGAAAGGATAGAAAGGACATTTTAGGTTAAAAGAGACAGAAAAATCACACTAATGAAAGTAAAATGGGCTAAACTGTGGGTTGGGATGCACACCTGGATGACCAAACCATAAAGATCTGAAAGGAAATGGTCACTATGAGAGTGAGGAGAGTGGCTACTCTTAAGGGAAAGACAGTTTTGAGACTCAATCTGAGTCTACGAGGGGCTTTAGAGTTCAAGTTTATTTTTTTCTTGATTTCTGTGGTACTTACCTTAATAAAACTTAACAATAATTCATTAAGCTATATATTTGCTTTTCATAGTTTTTTTTGTATCTGTGTTCTAGTTTACATTTTAAAAGACTTAAAAAGGAAGAAGTTGATCATATTAAATGTTTAGCATTAATAATTCAGAAGGGTATCGTGAAACTGTGCTAGGACAGCAACATAGAATAAGAGCACATTTTTCTTCATGTGAGAGGAATCACAGAGCATTAACTTCCTTTTTGCTGATGGTTTCCAACAGTCATTTATTTGATGACTCGGTAGATCCTATTATCTAATTATTTTGAACAGTACATTATTTTATTTTACTCATGGATGATTGTTGCTTTAAATGTTTATATTTTACCTGAATTGAATTATGGCTCCTTTTACCATAAAATGAATTAATAGTTTAATTCAACAAACTACATTTCATACATGCTTTGAGATAAATTGACCTTTACTGGATTAGTTTCTGCTCACAAAGTGGACTTATGTAAAAATGCCAATTTGCATGGAGACCTTTCAACAAGACAGCAGGAGACAGTATGATCTACTACTAAGTATTTTCTTGTCTTCTGACCTAAATTCACTCAATGTAGTGGTCAGTGGCTTTTTAATACACTTTTTATTTTCTTGCCTGAAATCATTCTGTACACAGTGCTTGACTGGAATGCACTCTGCTGAACACAGACAACAGAACAACTGCAAGAAAAGTTAGAGCTACAGTAAAATCGATATATCATGCAAATCAAAATATGTATGACTTTAAGTAACTAGGACACTGCTAGTGCATAGAAATACTTGAAGCATTATAGTATTCAGTTTCATTAGGAATAAACAATAATAAATTAGCAATGTTGAAAGGAATCAAACTTTCCGAGAAAGTGACTTGAGAATGCACGGTGCCCTTTTCTCTTGCTGTAATGCACAGGGCAAGGTGGGCTCTAATACCTTTGTGGCACTGAACACAAAAATTAGTCACTTGGAAGAAAAAAGGCATAAACAGTTAGATACTATTTTCCAACACACAGACTTGCAGCCAAATAATTTTATGAAAGAAAGAGGGAAGGAGAGAAAATTATTTCAGGTATAATTTATTTGAAGGTTACTTATTGTCTCTATATTACAAACAGAAGCAAAGATCAATATATATACACATTTTGATAAATACTGTATGGTATGAAAGGGATAGAAAGGATATTTTAGGTTAATATATGTGGAATCTAAAAAACAAAACAAAATAAAAAGAAATGAACTCATAAAAACGGTGTTGATTAGTGGTTGGTAGGGGCAGGGGAAACAGGAAACGATGTTTAAAGGACATAAACTTCCAATTATAAGATGAGTATGTCCTGGAATCTAATGTACAGCATATTATATTTTATATATAAACAATACTGTATGATATGTGTGAAAGTTGCTAACAGTAAATCTTAAAACTTCTCAACACACACACACACACACACACACACACACACACACACACACACACACCAAAAAAGCACTATGTGAGATGATGGATGCATTAATTAAACTCATTGTGGTAATCATTTTGCAATACATATGTATACAAAATCATTACACTGTACACCTTCAACTTACATAATGTTATATGTCAATTACGCCTCAATAAAGCTAAAAACACATATATACATTTTATTTTTTTGCTGCATGGCATTTATTTTTGTAAATGTTATGTATTTAGCATTATTGCTCCTATTTTCTACATTAACAAGGTTAGTGGGAAATCTCACTGTCTATGGAGGTTTACAGTGTTTACTATAATTTAACATTCTGCGCACAGGAATTGGTTCTAGTTTTAACATTTCCTCCAATTAGATGTCAGACTCTCCATTTTCCCCTAGATGGCAGTGTAGTATTCTAAATGTTAAAAGTTACCCTTTGCGATAAACATTTTAAACATCCTGCATTTGCCAGCTCCTTTGAAAACATATTTTTCCCCTTCCTACAGCTAAGACAAAATAGAATGTATTCATGTGGTATATTTTTAAATTGGTGAATACAGTACAATAAGAAATAAACACAGTATTAAAAATATTAAAGCTATTACATACTTCACAGTACTTGTAGTGTTGTAATCGGCATGTCTGTATTGAGAGACCAAGACAGTCCAAGTGCATTTAATATTCTGTATCTTACTTCTAGAGTATATTGCCTGGCATTCAGTTTTATAGCCCTTATTACTTACATTAGGGTGCCTGATGAAAGGATGCAAAGAAACACCTAGTGGTAAAGTGCAACTTTCTCCAAGAGATTTCCCATCAGACTTTCAGGATAAATTATGTCTAAGAGCCAGATGGAGTTCCTACAAACACCATGGATGAGATCTCCCCGATGTCCAGCATCCCCTTTTTCTGAGTTTCTCTAGCACTAAAATGGAGTAGCATGCTACCTATCTATGCATCTCCTCTGCAGACTCACAGGGCAGATGTAATCTGCATCTAGAGACTTTGAAACTGAGAGGGCCTTTCACTGTTTCCCTATTCTAGCCTGAAAGTCTTAGGCATATTTTATAGCAGTTGAAACTTCCAAATAGCCATATTTTTTTTTGCTAACTATGTCATATGTGAATTTGATTTCTATGAGAAAATTTATCTTTCCTGCTCTTATATAGAGCCAAAAATAAAGATGCATAAAATGTATAGATAAAATAAATATTTAGTTAATAAGACAGTAATATAAAACTTAATGAAAATGAAATAATAGTAGATTATTTTATGGTAGATTTTAAATAATGGTAGATTTCTCTATGATGATAAATGTTTGAGGTCTATAAAAGTTACAAAACTTACTAACAAGGGAAACTATTTTTCTTTCTCTCCTCATAAGCCAAAGACTGATTTTCAGTTGTTTAGGACTTGGGAAGTGTAAGTAAAAAAGGACAATAATTATGATTGGGAGGGAAACAAGTGGGAATTTCCCTAATACCTGAATCAAATTATTTGGTAGAAACCAGGCATTTCAGAGAAAATTGCCCCAAATGGCATCCTTCAGGCCTGGATGTTATGGTCCTACAAACCCTGTACAGGGAAACAGTTCACCAATTCTTAAGATAATTTAATGAAAATATAATTTGATGTAAATGGTGACTATTGCTCCTCTCTTGTAGAAATATGAAGGTGTACTCCAAGGCTGCTTTATCTTCTTATTCCAATATTTCCAATATTCCTATTTCTTGCAATAGACTGAATAGCCCCTACTGAATGCAAAACGAAGACATTATTTTACAAAATATACCATACAATGTATTCATTTATTTACTCAGATTTTAATAAGAATAAAAGTGCATATTGAAGATTTTAATCAAATGTTTTCTTTCAAATAATCACATACTTAGGATTTAGTGTTTGATTCTGTTTATATTAAGATAAAAAACTATTCTCATCTTCACTTTCTATGTGCATGTGATATATTTTAATTCCAGTTATATATTTCACTTCTAATTATTTATCCAAATCACATAAAATATTGTACAGTCTATATTTTGGACTATGTTTTTCAAATAATAAATATGCATTAACTATCAAGAACCTGATAACTATGAGAACTTTTATATATCTCATCACTTCAGTGTCCCTAAGGATCCTGAAGTGAATATATAGTTATTTTAGTTTACTGAATATGAAAACTAGAGCTCAAAGAAATTAAATAGCTTGCTTAAGACAATAGTTAAATAAAATAACTGGAATATGCCCCCTGTAACTTCAGCCTGGAAATTTAGTTTTTTTAGGGTTGTTCATTATGGCAAATCTAATTTGCTGACATTCAGCATATTTCTTTCAGGCCCCAATATATTGACTCACGTTATATTTTCCAAATGATCTAGATCTGATGAAATCCGTAGATCTTCCAAATTAAGTAGCACTGAAAAATATTATTGTGTTTTCTCTGTTAGGACTGCTGCTTTCCCATTCACTTGTCTTATTAGTTGGTTATTAACTATGAAAAAAGAATGTTTTCTATGTCTTTGAGATGGAAGCTCACAGCTCCTTTGAAGATTGTGAACTTCATGTCTCTAGAGGAAATGTCAGGAAAATTGAAATCTTCATGGTTCGTGAGTACGTTGACCTTTCCATTATCTTTTCTAACTGGATAAATTGTTCCTAATCTGTTTTCTAACCCTAATTACAATGACATTTATGACTTTACTATGAAATCTTCACGTATCACTTAACTGTACTGTATTAGAAATGCACGTGAACTCTTGTGCATTACATTCATTTACTTGTGATAAACCTTTTTCAGACTTTTTTTAAAAAACAAGGTTACTCCTGACATGAAACTCTTATAAAGTCTACATTACCAGTGATTGTTAGCAAATTTTCAATCACTGAACTGTTCCACTATTTTAATTTAAATTCATTTAAATGGTGGAAGGTCTTACTCTTCTTAAATTGTTTAAGTTTCATATAAATTGCTCTTCATTTTTTACACCTCAATTTTCAAATCAGTGAAATAAAGGAGATGAATTATTTGGTTTGTAAGGATTCTACCAGTTTTAAAATTCCATGCATTTCATAATTCTATGATTTTTACTTACTTCAAAATTAAGCTAGGCAAATACACAGTAAAATTCCTTTTAAATATCTATGTATCTGATCTCACTGAAAGTTTAAATATTTTTTAATTTATGCACACACACATATATTTACAATTACATTGACTCTCTCAGTACAACAGAATAGCTTCAATATTCTTACTGTAATCATAAAATGTTAATTATCTACACTTAGAGACAATGTAATACCCTAGTTCCATTCTTTGTTAACTGAGTTTGTAACTTCAAAATAAAATGTAAGCTTATTCTTATCTTTGAAAATATGTTTTACATTAACTGTTATGAGAAGATAAAACTTTCGAAAGCATGTGTTGTAACTGTCTTACTCTCCTTCCTCATGAAGTTCTGAAATTGGTTTTCACTTTCTTTTTTATGTGAAAAGCAACATTTTGGGGATCAGATCATTTACTATGAGAAAATCACTTCCCTTTTTGAAGCCTTTAACAATGATCATGCTGTATTTGCAAAAAATGAATCCTTATATTGTCAGAAAACTCTCCCTGTGGCCTGGTTACCTGCCCTGAGCGCCAAAATCTCTCCCGGAATCCATAGTAATGTCCAGAGGTACAATAGGTCATGGGCCAGGAATTGGAAGAAAAAGTGAAGGATAAAACAACAGTGCTTACCATCACTTTACAAATAGCATGAATAATACCAAAATAAACAGTTAGGAATTTAAATTATATTTTTATATTTACAGATAAGAGAGGAAAAGAAAGAACAGGAAGGAAAGAAATGTAAGGGAAGAGAAAAAATTTAAATTAAACAAAAATACTTATTATTTAGGTGGTCTTATACATAATTTTTCTTTTAAGATGACAAGTTTGAGAAATTTTCAACTGTTGGAGCTTGGTTAAATAGTGACTTTATATGATGAAATATTACATAATGATTCGAAGTAATTTTATTAATGCAATTTTTTTACATAGAAATTGCTTATGTTGTTAAATTAAAAATTAATGTATAAATACTAAAATGTGAATACATATTATACACACATATTGTCACAATCCAGCTATACATATCTAAATATATATGATGGATATCATATATGTGTGCATGCATGTAAACATACCACATGTGCATATGTATAATTACAAATGTACTGTAAGCACATATATACACATGCACACATGCACAAGTAGTCATAGATTCATATACATACTGAAAAAGAGACAGACACAGCAAAAAAAGAAAACTAATGGAGTTTGTATCTAGGAAAAAGAATTATGGGTAATTTTTTTAATGCTTTATGGGTATTTAAAATTTTATTCAATAAAAATAAAATTCCTTTATTAATTAATATGCTATTATTTGAAGACTTTCAAAACTTAGTTCATATGCTGGATTTAAAAAAAACAGGATTCATACACACAAATACACACAAACTGTGCTTATTATAAAACGTAAATAATTTTTAAATTTGGCCACTGTGAAAAACACTTTGTAAAAATCTGTGGGAGGTATATTCAAAGAAAAAACTGGCCAATATTGTAATAGTCTGAGCTCAACGAAAAATAGGAAGTAGATCAAGAAAGCATATACTTCTCCCAAGAAATCTTTAGAAAAAGATAGCCAAATCCTAGAAAATGCCTGGGATGAATTCAAGCAATTTCATACTTCTGAGTAATAAATATGGAACACACTACAGCCAATTTTTAAGTAATGTGAGCTGAAAATCTTCCACTTTATCTTTTCTGTCAACTAGTAGTATACATTATTTTCTGGCAGGGAACAGTAAACACGACTCTTTACTGGAAATCTTATTTAATAATGTATCTCAAGTCTAATTCAATTCAACTAGTTCATTTTTTGTTGAGTATAGTATGTGTTTAGCATTGTGGTTATAACACACACATACAAAAACACCCAGAAGTATATGCTTTGGTGTTAGAATACATAATAGAGAGATCTAGTTCTACAGGTACTAGAGGAGGCCAGGACTTTTGTGATCTGGAACAGCGAGGAAAGAGCTCCAAGGTCCAAGACTGTGTTGGTCTCATTTACTGTCATGTTTCCAGTGCCTAGAAGAGTGTTTAGAGTCTACCAGCTGCTCAGTGAATTGTTACATGGGAGTTGACCAAGGCCTTTTATAAAGAAAACTCTACTTCTGAAAATGTTTACATATTCTAAAATGCATGCCAGTCAATATAAATAGGCATTAGATACAATTTAGAATTTCTTTTTAGTAGTTTTCATCTAAAAAACATTAATTTAAAACCCACCACCAAAAATAGAAAAATTACTTATATGGATTCAATATTCATTGTTAGAGTTCATTGTTTTCGACTAGAGTGAAATACTCAGCATTAAAAAAAGAAAAATATTGAGAGATATATTTCTTGCAGTTTTTACTTTTTTTTTTTAGTTTGTGAACTGGCCACTTTACAGAAACTCATATGAAAAATCAGATCAATATTACAAAAGTTGTACCCACCAAAATTTGAGCTCTATGAAGTCCGGAATCTTTGCTGCCACATAGAAAGTACTCAACAAACTTTTGAAATAAATCAGTGAAATACATTTCAGCCCATAATATGATGGACACTCTGCTAAAGTTTTCACAAACAGTACTTCATTTATTTCTCACAATCATACTGGATATAAATTTCTCCATATTGAGGATGAGGAAACTGAGACTAAAACACAGAGATTTTTCCCAAATCATACAAAGGTTAAAGTGGCAGAGAAGGAAGCAAACCCAGGTCACCTAATTCCAGAAAATATGCTTTTAGAAATGTAATAATCACTTCCCTAAACACACTAAACAATAATATAACATAACAAACACCATTATGAGTAATATTTTTTTAATATAATTTATTTTATTATCATTAATCTACAATTACATGTGCAATATTATGGTTATTAAACTACCCCTTCATCAGGTCCCCCCCACCAACCCCATTACAGTCACTGTCCATCAGCGTAGTGAGATGCTATAGAATTACTACTTGTCTTCTCTGAGTTGTACTGCCCTCCCCGTGCCCCCATAACATTACATCTGCTAATCGTAATGCCCCTTTTTCCCTCTTATCCCTCCCTTCCCACCCATTTTCCCAAGTCCCTTTCCCTTTGGTAACTATTAGTCCGTTCTTGGGTTCTGTGAGTCTGCTGCTCTTTTGTTCCTTCAGTACTTTTTCTTTGTTTTTATACTCCACATATGAGTGAAATCATTTGATACTTGTCTTTTTCGGCTTGGCTTATTTCACCGAGTATAATACCCTCTAGCTCCATCCATGTTGTTGCAAATGGTAGGATTTGTTTTCTTCCTATGGCTGAATAATATTCCATTGTGTATATGTACCACCTCTTCTTTATCCATTCATCTACTGATGGACACTTAGGTTGCTTCCATTTCTTGGCTATTGTAAATAGTGCTGCAATAAACATAGGGGTGCATCTGTCCTTTTCAAATTGGGCTGCTGCATTCTTAGGGTAAATTCCTAAGAGTAGAATTCCTGGGTCAAATGGTATTTCTATTTTGAGTTTTTTGAGGAACCTCCATACTGCTTTCCACAATGGTTGAACTAATTTGCAGTCCCACAGCAGGGTAGGAGGGTTCCCTTTTCTCCACATCCTCGCCAACATTTGTTGTTGTTTGTGTTTTGGATGTTGGCCATCCTCACTGGTATGAGGTGATATCTCACTGTGGTTTTAATCTGCATTTCTCTGATGATTAGCGATGTGGAACATCTTTTCATGTCCCTGTTGGCCATCTGAATTTCTTCTTTGGAGAAGTGTCTATTCATGTCCTCTGCCCATTTCTTAATTGAATTATTTGCTTTCTGTTTGTTAAGGTGCATGAGTTCTTTATATATTTTGGATGTCAACCCTTTATCAGATACGTTTTTTATGAATATATTCTCCCATACTGCAGGATGTCTTTTTGTTCTACTGATGGTGTCCTTTGCTGTACAGAAGCTTTTCAGCTTGATATAGTCCCACTTGTTCATTTTTGCTTTTGTTTCCCTTGCCCGGGGAGATATGTTCATGAAGAAGTCGCTCATGTTTATGTCCAAGAGATTTTTGCCTATGTTTTTTCCTAAGAGTTTTATGGTTTCATGACTTACATTCAGGTCTTTGATCCACCTTGAGTTTACTTAACTTTGTATATGGGGTTAGACAGTAATCCAGTTTCATTCTCTTACATGTAGCTGTCCAGTTTTTCCAATACCAGCTGCTGAAGAGGCTGTCATCTCCCTGTTGTATATCAAAGGCTCCTTTATCAAATATTAATTGACTGTATATGTTTGGGTTAATGTTTGGATTTTCTATTCTGTTCCACTGGTCTGTGGGTCTGTTTTTGTGCCAATACCAAATTGTCTTGATTACTGTGGCTTTGTAGTAGAGCTTGAAGTCAGGGAGTGTAATTCCTCCTGTTTTATTCCTCCTTCTCAGGATTGCTTTGGCTATTCGGGGTCTTTTTTGGTTCCATATGAATTTTAGAATTATTTGTTCCAGTTCATTGAAGAAAGCTGTTGGTAGTTTGATAGGGATTGCATTGAATCTGTAGATTGCTTTAGGTAGTATAGCCATTTTGACAATATTTATTCTTCCTAGCCAAGAGCATGGGATGCATTTCCATTTGTTAGTGTCCTCTTTAATTTCTCTTAGGAGTGTCTTGTAGTTTTCAGAGTACAGGTCTTTCACTTCCTTCGTTAGGTTTATTCCTAGGTATTTTATTCTTTTTGATGCAATTGTGAATGGAATTGTTTTTCTGATTTCTCTTTCTGTTAGTTCATCGTTAGTGTATAGGAAAGCAACAGATTTCTGTGTGTTAATTTTGTATCCTGCAACTTTGCTGAATTCAGATATTAGTTCTAGTAGTTTTGGAATGGAACCTTTAGGGTTTTTTATGTACAGTATCATGTCATCTGCAAATAGTGACAATTTGACTTCTTCTTTACCAATCTGGATGCCTTGTATGTCTTTGTTTTGTCTGATTGCTGTGGCTAGGACCTCCAGTACTATGTTGAATAACAGTGGAGAGAGTGGGCATCCCTGTCTTGTTCCCGATCTTAGATGAAAAGCTTTCAGCGTCTCGCCATTAAGTATGATGTTAGCTGTGGGTTTGTCATATACAGCCTTTATGATGTTGAGGTACTTGCCCTCTATACCCATTTTGTTGAGAGTTTTAATCAGGAATGGATGCTGAATTTTGTCAAATGCTTTTTCAGCATCTATGGAGATGATCATGTGGTTTTTGTTCTTCTTTTTGTTGATGTGGTGGATGATGTTGATGGATTTTCGAATGTTGTACCATCCTTGCATCCCTGGGATGAATCCCACTTGATCATGGTGTATGATCCTCTTGATGTATTTTTGAATTCGGTTTGCTAATATTTTGTTGAGTATTTTTGCATCTACGTTCATCAGGGATATTGGTCTGTAATTTTCTTTTTTGGTGAGGTCTTTGCCCGGTTTTGGTATTAGAGTGATGCTGGCTTCATAGAATGAGTTTGGAAGTATTCCCTCCTCTTCTATTTTTTGGAAAACTTTAAGGAGAATCGGTGTTATTTCTTCTCTATATGTCTGGTAGAATTCAGAGGTGAATCCATCAGGCCCAGGGGTTTTGTTCTTGGGTAGTTTTTTGATTACCAATTCGATTTCGTCACTGGTGATTGGTCTGTTTAGTTTTTCTGTTTCTTGCTTGGTCAGTCTTGGAAGGTTGTATTTTTCTAAGAAGTTGTCCATTTCTTCTATGTTTTCCAGCTTGTTAGCGTATAGATTCTCATAATATTCTCTTATGATTCTTTGTATTTCTGTGGGGTCCGTCGTGATTTTTCCTTTCTCATTTCTGATTGTGTTTATGTGTGTAGATTCTCTTTTTCTCTTAATGAGTCTGGCTAGGGGTTTATCTATTTTGTTTATTTTTTCAAAGAACCAGCTCTTGGTTTTATTGATTTTTTCTATTGTTTTATTCTTCTCAATTTTATTTGTTTCTTCTCTGATCTTTATTATGTCCCTCCTTCTGGTGACTTTGGGCCTCATTTGTTCTTCTTTTTCCAATTTCAGTAATTGTGTCTTTAGACTATTCATTTGGGAATTTTCTTCCTTCTTTAAAAAGGCCTGGATTGCAATATACTTTCCTCTTAGAAGTGCCTTTGCTGTGTCCCACAGAAGTTGTGGCTTTTTGTTGTCGTTGTCATTAGTCTCCATATATTCTTTGATTTCTGTTTTGATTTCGTCGTTAACCCATTGATTAATTAGGAGAGTGTTGTTAAGTTTCCATGTATTTGTGAGCCTTTATGTTTTCTTTCTACAATTTATTTCTAGTTTTATACCTTGGTGATCTGAGAAGTTGGTTGGTAGGATTTCAATATTTTTGAAATTACTGAGGTTCTTTTTGTGGCCTAGTATGTGGTCTATTCTGGAAAATGTTCCATGTGCACTTGAGAAGAATGTGTATCCTGTTGCTTTTGGGTGTAGAGTTCTGTAGATGTCTGTTAGGTCCATCTGTTCTAGTGTGTTGTTCAGTGCCTCTGTGTCTTTACTTATTTTCTGTCTGGTTGATCTGTCCTCTGGAGTGAGTGGTGTGTTGAAGTCTCCTAAGATGAATGCATTGCTGTCTATTTCCTCCTTTAATTCTGTTAGTATTTGTCTCACATATGCTGGCGCTCCTGTGTTGGGTGCATATATATTTATAATGGTTATATCTTCTTGTTGGACTGACCCCTTTATCATTATGTAATGTCCTTCTTTATCTTTTGCTACTTTCTTCGTTTTGAAGTCTATTTTGTCTGATACAAGTACTGCAACACCTGCTTTTTTTCTCTTTGTTGTTTGCATGAAATATCTTTTTCCATCCCTTCACTTTTAGTCTGTGTATATCTTTGGATTTGAGGTGAGTTTCTTGTAGGCAGCATATAGATGGGTCTTGCTTTTTTATCCATTCTGTTACTCTGTGTCTTTTGATTGGTGCATTCAGTCCATTTACATTTAGGGTGATTATTGATAGGTATGTACTTATTGCCATTGCTGGCTTTAGATTCGTGGTTACCAAGGGTTCAAGGGTTGCTTCTTTACTATCTAACAATCTAACTTAACTTTCTTGTTAAGTTATTGTAAACACAGTCTGATGTTTCTTTATTTCTCTCCCTTCTTATTCCTCCTCCTCCATTCTTTCTATAATAGGTGTTTTATTCTTTGCCTTTAGTTAGTATTTGATGGTCTGCTTTCTTTGCTATGATTTTATTTTCTCTGGTGACATCTTTTTAGCCTTAGGTGTGCTTCCATCTAGAGCAGTCATTTAAGATATCCTGTAGTGGTGGTTTATGAGAGGCAAACTCAACTTTTGTTTGTCTGGAAATTGTTTAATCCCTCCATCATATTTAAATGATAATCGTGCTGGATACAATATTCTTGGTTCGAGGCCCTTCTGTTTCATAACGTTAAATATATCATGCCATTCTCTTCTGGCCTGTAAGGTTTCTGTTGAGAAGTCTGATGATAGTCTGATGGGTTTTCCTTTGTAGGTGATCTTTTTTCTCTCTCTAGCTGCCTTTAATACCCTGTCTTTATCTTTGATCTTTGCCATCTTAATTATTATGTGTCTTGGTGTTGTCTTCCTTGGGTCCCTTGTGTTGGGAGATCTATGAGCTTCGGTGGACTGCGAGACTACTTCCTTCCCCAGCGAGGGAAAGTTTTCAGCAATTATTTCTTCAAAGACACTTTCTATCCCTTTTTCTCTCTCTTCTTCCTCTGGTACTCCTATAATGCGAATATTGTTCCGTTTGGATTGGTCACACAGTTCTCTTAATATTCTTTCATTCCTAGAAATCCTTTTATCTCTCTCTGCCTCAGCTGCTCTGTACTCCTGTTCTCTGTTTTCTATTCCATTAACAGTCTCTTGCATCTCATCCATTCTGCTGTTAAGCCCGTCGATCGCTTGTCTGATTTCTGTATTGTCTTTCCTCAGTTCCCTCACTTCCTCCCTCAGCTCTTGCACATTTCTCTGTAGGTCCATCAGCATGGTTATGACTTTTATTCTGAATTCTTTTTCAGGAAGGCTGTGCATTTCCATCCCTTCAGACTCCCTCTCTGGGGTTGTCTGGTTGATTTTGGTCTGAACCATATTCCTCTGTCTTTTCATGGCTGTATAATTTGGTCACTGATAGTTGCCACGTATGTCAGCTGGGCTCTTTAAGACTTTAAAAAGAGAAGAAAAAAAAAAGAAAAAAGAAAGAGAAAAAAGAAAAAAAGAAAAAAAAGAAAAAAAGAAAGAAAAGAAAAAAGCAAAAACAAAACAAAAACCAAAAAAAACCCCCCAAAAAAACAAAAAAAATGCCCACCGGACGTAGATTCTGTGGGAATGCTCTAGGTGGCGCTATTGCCCCACTATTCCACAGCTGTGACTGTGCCGCTCCGCAGGGCCCTTTATCGCTCTGGCAGGGGTGGGAACGAATAGGAGGCTGTTGATCTCAGTGAGAAGTGTTAAGTATGGCTACGCTTCCTCAGTCGCCAGCTAAGGCGTCTGAAACTCCCCAGGACTCCCAGCCTGCTGGGCTGAGTGTGCTGGGGCGATCCGGCTCCTCCGCTGGGCTCCTGTCTCTTTAAGACCGCTGAGGAAAGCGCGCACTTTTTTTTTCCTTCCCGGAGCCGGCTGCAAGCCCCCTGGCGCGTTCCCCGCTCAGATCCTGCCCCTCTGTCTCTCCAATCTCCGCTGCACTGCGCAGTGTGGGTCAGCGCTCCCCGCGCAGATCACCGGGGCTGGCTACTTCGCGGGGTGCACTTCCACTCCCTCCCGGCTCTGAATCCTCTCCTCCCGCCGGTGCGCTGGGGTGGGGGAGGGCTCGGGTCCCGCCGGGTCGCGGCTCCGTATCTTACCCGCCTCTTGGGGTGCCGAGTCCTCTCGGGTGTAGCTGCACGCTGTGCGCTTTCCTGTGTATTCTCGTCTCTCTTTTAGGAATAGATGTATTTTCTGTGTTTTCGTAGATAAATATAGTGTTGGGAGGAGATTTCTGCCGCCCTGCTCACACCGCCATCTTCCCGGAAGTGTAAAATTTTAATATGTTAGATTTTTCCATTTAAAAACCACAGTAGGCTAATTTAACAGATGGATCTTTCCTTGATACTTAATATAAAGTTTATGAACTTAAAATTATGAATTTATAAATGTGGCAAATCTTATATTCTGTTAATTGTTCCAATAGTGTACATAAATAGTAAAATTTCAACTAAGAGTAAATCTTAGTCACTAGCTGGTTAACAAAAAAGTTATGCCATGGTTTAACTGTCTTACTTTTTTTTATTAAAGTAGTATTTAAATACTTCTTTACTTAGTATTTCTATACTCAATGTTTATTAATAATTCAGAAATTTCCCAAGGTTAGATGATGTTACCTACATTGTAAGATGCTCAGTATCACACTGTCAGCTGTCATCAGGAAAATGTAAATTGAAACCACAATGAGACACCACTACAGAGCTGCTGGGTGGCCAAAATAAAAAAAAACTGCCCATCCCAAATGCTAATGAGGAGGTGGAACAGTTGTACCTCTCATACATTGCTTGTGAAAATGCACAATGGTACAGTCACAGTAACATTTTGGGACCAGTCAGAATATAGAAACCACCCTATAGATTAAAAAGGGAATTTGAATATGAAGAATTATTAACTGTGATGAAAGAATAACTATAAGATATAAGGAAACCCTATATGGTGCCCTAGAGTTGAGGGAGAGTACCCAAGGAAGGAGAAGATTGAAAAGGGTTTAGATGTTGTTGGAGAAGGTGTGGTTTGGCTACTGGATAGCAGAGCAGTTTGCTGGAGCTGGTCTGGAATTGCTGGACAGACAATTGGCAAGCCTCTGGGGTGCGGTCAAGGCAGCAGGCAATCAGCAAGCGATGGAGCGGACATGCCATGGGAGTCTGGGTGCTGGCAGGGGCAGACGGCCATCAGGGCATGCAGGACATGGAGGGTGGGAGGAATATTTGCAGCAGGTATGATTGCTTGGTGTGGTACCCTCTGGACCACAGGTGGCTGAGAGCAGCCTTGCAGAGGGAATCTAGTAGGTGACTGCATGCAGTCTAGGCAGATGGCTCTGGGCAGGTTGAGTAGGGGTGTGTAGATGGAGTCTGTGGAGAGATTACTGTCACCTGAGGTTGGGGGCAGGTTCTGTGGAAAGTCCTCACACCCACACCATTGACACTGCACCCCTGCCTGCACTGGAAATTACAGGATCCTCTTTCTCCGGCAGTGTCACTCCAGCGCCCTCTACTGAGAAAGCTTCACAATGTGCTGCCTTTAAAGGAGAAATGTCTACAGGAATTCCATTGTTTATCGCAGAGTATATACTGAAGGGTGCACCTCTCAGCTGGTGACTGACAAAGTCCACCTCTTTGGCTACTTAGTTTCCATATACGCCCATCTGCACACATCTGAACTCCCTTATAATAACAAAATAACTTTTTTTCTTTTTCTTTATTTTTTGTTAAAGTATCATTGATACACAATCTTATGATGGTTTCACATAAACAACACTGTGGTTTCAGTATTCATGCATATTATCGAGTACTCACCCCCTTTATTGCGGTCACTGTCTATCACTGTAGTATGTTGCTACAGAGTCATTATTTGTCTTCTCTTTGCTGTACTGCCTTCCACGTGACCAACTTATATTGTGATTGCTAATTATAGTGCCCCTTAATCTTACCCTTCTCCCTCCCCACCTACCCTCCCCACCCCTCCCCTTTGGTAACACTAGTCCCTTCTCAGTGTCTGTGAGTCTGCTGCTGTTTTGTTCCTTCAGTTTTGCTTTGTTTCTATATTTCATAAATGAGTGAAGTCATTTGGTATTTGTCTTTTTCCACCTGGCTTATTACACTGAGCTGTAGCTCCATCCAAGTTGCTGCAAATGGCAGGATTTCTTTTCTTTTTATGGCTGAATAATATTCCATTGTGTATATGTACACCATCTTCTTTATCGACTCATCTATCAATGGACACTTAGGTTGCTTCCATATCTTGGTTATCGTAAATAGTGCAGTGATAGACATAGGGGTGCATATGTCTTTTTGAATCAGGGATCTTCTTTTCTTCAGGTAAATTCCTAGGAGTGGAATTACTGGGTCAAATGGTATTTCTATTTTTAGATTTTTGAGAAACCGCCATATTACTTTCCACAATGGTTGAACCAATTTACATTCCCACCAACAGTGTAGGAGGGTTCCCCTTTCTCCACATTCCACCAGTATTTGTTGTTTCTTGTCTTTTGGATGTTGGCCATCCTAACTGGTGTGAGTTGGTATCTCATTGTGGTTTTAATTTGCATTTCCCTGATAATTAGTGATGTGGAGCATCTTTTTCATGTGCCTCTTGGCCATCCATATTTCTTATTTAGAGAAGTGTGTTCAGATCCTCCACCCATTTTTTAATCGGGTTATTTGTTTTTTGGGTGTTGAGGCATGTGAATTCTTTATATAGTTTGTATGTTAACCCCTTATTGGATAAATCGTTTACAAATATATTCTCTCATACTGTAGGATGCCTTTTTGTTCTGCAGATGGTGTCATTTGCTGTATAGAAAGAAGCCTTTTAGTTTGATGTAGTCCCACTTGTTCATTTTGTTTCCCTTGCCTGAGGAGATGTGTTCAGGAAAAAAGTTGCTCATGTTTAATTCAAGAGGTTTTTGCCTATGCTTTCTTCTAAGAGAACAACTCAATATTTTTACCTGTCCTTCTTATAAACGAACAGTGTTTCTCCAGAATGAGAAGACCCATGGTCCCAACAGTCCTTGTATCCATCACAGGTTATATTCTTTACTCCTCAAATTCACTCACAGCCTCACTGAGTACTTTTACCTGAAGACTAAATTGTAAAATTAACCTCTGATAAGAGCTCACAGTTTAAAAGTAAAAAGAGGGGAGGGGAAAGAAGAGAATAGTTAGTATATACAAAAAACACCTGCATGTAACAAGGGTAGGGGAAATGTGCAATGTCTTCCTTTCTGTCATTGATGAGGAGGTCAGAGTTGATGTCCGGGCTTCCTTCCCTACACACCCTTTCCGTATTTCCTGGCCTTCACCCACAACCTCAACTGCTCTAGGTTCTTTACCTGGTGGAGTTGACCCAGACCTTCATTCCCAGAGGGTTTGAGTCCTCCAGCATCCTGTTTTCATTTTGTTCCTTTCAGTTGTTGTAGTTTTACATTAGTCCTTAGTATTGGGTATGGAAGTATTAAGAGACCCCTGAGAATACCCTGGGATCCAGAACAGTCTTCCTTGTCTCTGTTTTGTAGAGGCAACCCAATTTTTTTTTTTTTTTGCTTCTTGGTTACGTGGCACAGGGCCCCCAAATGACCAGGTGGAAGCCTTATCTTCCAACACAGTGGATCTCTTGTGCCTCCACTGGAGGCATTCTCTCCATGGGAACTAAGATCTCCAAACCAGCAGAGCTCAAAGTTTTCAAGGAGAAAAGCAAGCATTTTTCAAGTGAGTTGTTGGGTACAGTAGCGAGAGGATCCATTCCCACTCACTTCCCTTGGTTCCCAGACCCATAGATTCTGGTTTGGGGAAAAATGGCACCATGCAGTGGTCTCTGATTCAGAGCATGCAGTGCATCATGGAAAACAGAATCCCATCCTTTCAGGGTGGGATTTCCTAGTCGGTGCTGTGACTAGGTGACCAACCTTATCTGTAGTTTTTGAGAGTACCTGATGGGTTCAGATCGTGCCAGGCCATGTCTTTTTGGTCTCTGGCAGCCTATGCATGAGTGGTCCCGTCCAGTCCAGTCAGCATTGACCGAGGATGTAGACTAAGGCAGCAGGAAAGGTGGGAGGGGTCCAGAGCAAGCGATCATTGGCTCCTTCAGTGGTACTATGTGGAGCCTCCTTTCACCTCAGGTTAGGTTCAAGTAAGTGCCTGAGGTGAAAATAGTGTATAGTTAAAATTTCCCTTGAAAATACCTTAAGATGACATCATATTGCAAGATAAGATGCCATCTTTCACAGTCAAGTACAGTCCTTTTTTCGCCTGTGTTGAAACAGATTGCTGTGGCTTTGGCTGAACATCAATGTTAGGTTTGGGTTTAGGACCACGTTGAATAACACACTCGACTTACACTCACCAGGTGAGAGAAGGGAACCAAGGGAATAGGAGACGATGCCATTATCTCCTACTCACTTGGCGTATGGTGGGGTAGTCCAGAACCAACCTTTTGCATCACTCTGCTGCCATCTTGTGGCAGGCCTGAACAATCGCCCCTCCCACCTGGACCTCACATTCTAATCCTGTTTGATGATGTTTTAGGACATGCTTTGTTTAACCTTTTAGCTTTTACAAAACTGAAGGAACAAAATAGCAGCAGACTCAGACTCCAAGAAGGGACTAGCAGTTACCAAAGGGGAGGGGTGGGGAGGGAGGGAGAAGGGGATTGAGGGCATTCATTATGATTAGTACACATGGTGTGTGGGGGATCATGGGGAAGACAGTGGAGCACAGAGAAGACGAGGGACTGTGGCATCTTACTACACTGATGGCCAGTGACTGCAATGGGGTGTGGGGGGGATTCGATAATATGGGTGAATGTAGTAACCACATTGTTTTTCATGTGAAACCTTCATAAGAGTGTACACCAATGATAACTTAATAAAAAAAAACTTTTAGCTTTTGTTCACCTGGTTGCCAAATAAATAATAAATCCACATGGTTCAAAATTCATAAGGAAAAATCTTCTTTTTCCCCTCGAAGACTCTCTGAGTTCCTGTCCCTGGGAACAATTCTGTTATTTCTATCTTGTGTGTTCTTCCAGGGAGATTTTATGCATATAAAAAAAAATCCCCGACACCCAAAAAACAGAACATTGACAATAACAACACCCCACAAATATACTCAGCCTTCCTCAGTCATAAAAGGGCAATTCAGTCCTAAAATCAGCCAGTCATTCCACAATATTTATTGGTTCTGATCCAAACAAACGATATATATATATTTTAAGCAACAGCAAAAAATATGTATGACCCAATAAGTAAATGTGAACACTGACTGGATAGTTTATTATATTAAGGAATTAATGTTAATTGTTTAGGTGTGATATGCAGTTATCTCTTAAAGATGTGATTTGAAGTATTTATGGATGAAGCAATACAATGTCTTGGGTTGACTTAAAATCCATCCAGGGGGAAAAGTGAGTGGGAGTATAGATGAAGCACATTTGCTGAGGCTGGGTGACCGGAACGGGGAAGGGCTGTGCGTTATTCCATTTGCTCTATTTTTGTCATTTTTAATGATTAAAGTTTGGATCCATGAAATTTTCTATGCTTAAAAATTGACATACATATCCTGAGCGCCTACTGTGTGCCAGGCACTGTTCTAGATCAGCAGTGAACAAGACAGAGAAAACTCCATACTGCTGCAACTATCTTTATCCTTCAAGAAAAGGGGAGGAGTCCAAGGTGATTGAGAGGGCCTCCGGTCCACCCTTCTGGTGCGGCTCCCACCACAGGCCCAGGGAGCAAGGCTGTTCCCTCCTTGGTTTCTGAAGGTGGGGCCACCTTTTCAGGTGTAGCAGTCCAGGATGCCCCTGCCTAGTGTCCCAGGGCTGTGGGGCCACTACTTCAGTGGGCCTGGAAGGCAGAGCATCTCGCCAAAGAGGATTATTCTCTAACCTTAAGATCTCATAGAATTTGCTTTACTAGGTTTTAGACTGGACTTGCTTGTGACCCATCACTGCTTTCTTCTTTCTGATTACCCCCTTTGGGAATGGGAATGTCTATCCTATGCCTCACCAACCATTGTATTTTGGGAACATAACTTGTCTGGTTTCACAGGTTCACAGCTGGAGAGGAATTTTGCCTCAGGATGAATGGTACTTCAAGTCTTATCTGCCTGACTTACATGGTTTTTAGATGAAACTTTAGATTTTAGGCTGGAATGGACTGAGTGAGACTCTTGGCACTGTTGGGATGGGATGAATGTATTTTGTAAGTGAGAATGACATGAATTTTTGGCAGAAGGTCTGGAGGCAGAATGGTTTAGACTGGATTGTGTCCCCCCAAATTCATATTCAAACCCCCTAACATTGAAGACCTAACATCCAGTGTCACTATATTTGGAGATAAGGTTAAACTAGGTCATAAGGGTGGGGACCTAATCTGATCTCTGAGACACCAGAGATATCTCTTCTTGCACACAAGAGGAAAGGTCATGTGAGTACACAGGGAGGAGGCCAGGAGGAAATGTCTCACCAGAAACCGACCCTAATGGCTCTTTGATCTGGGACTTCGGTTTTTTAAGCCACCCAGTTTGTGGCATTTTGTTATGGCAGCCTGAACGAACTAATATGGTTACCAAAGGGATTACATTTGACATCCTAAAATTATAACACTAATTTGAATTTATGCCAGCTCTTCAACAGCATACAAAACTTCTCCTGTACAGCTGTCCCCACCTGCTTTCAGTTAATGATGTCACAACATTATGTTTATAATGTGTCCAAAAACCTAGACTAATAGTATTTTTTATGTTTTAGTCTCTTAAGTCTTGTATAATACAAAAAGTGGATTTAAAAACTAAAGTTATAACTAGCTTTTATGCTTGCCCATGTATTTACTTTTACTGGAGATCTTTATTTCTTCATATGGCTCTGAGTTACTGTCTAGTGTCCTTTCCTTTCAACCTGAAGGATTCCCTTTAGTATTTATTGCAGGGCAAGTCTAGTGGTAATGAACTTCAGCTTTTGTTTATCTGGGAATGCCTTAATTTCTCCTTTATATTTGAAGAACAGTGTTGTGTGATATATAACTCTTGGTTGATAGTTTTTTTTTCTCCAGTACTTTAAATATATCAACCCATTGTCTTCTGGCCTCCAAGGTTTCAGATAAGAAATCTGCTGATAATCTTATCGAGGATCCCTTGTACATAACAAGTAATTCTCTCTGGCTGCTTTCCAGATTCTCTGTATTTTGATAGATTATATCTCAGTTGTGGGTCTTTTTTTTGGGGGGTTGTTGATGATCATTTTATTTATTAAAGTATCATGGAGGTTTCACAGGAACAACATTGTGGTTTCAGCATTCACCCATATTATCAAGTAGTCACCCCCACTATTGCAGTCACTGTCCATCAGCGTAGTAAGATGCTATAGAGTCATTACTTGTCTTCTTCCTGCTGTACTGCCTTCCCCGTGACCTACCTATACTGTGATTGTGGATTATAGTGCCCCTCAATCCCCTTCTCCCTCCCCACCCACCCTCGTCAAACCCTCCACTTTGGTAACTATGAGTCCCTTCTTGGAGTCTGTGAGTCTGCTGCTGTTTTGTTCCTTCAGTTTTGCTTTGTTTTTATACTTCAGTTGGTCTTTTTAAGTTCATCCTTTTTGAAGTCCTTAAACTTCTTGGATGTTCATGGTTTTCACTGAATTTGATAAGTTTTTGGCCATTATTTCTCCAAACAATGCCACTGCCCCCTTCTTTCTGCTCCTCCTCGGACTCCCACAGTGCACATGTCGGCGTGCTTCATGTTTTCCCGCAGGCCTCATAGGCTCTATTCAGTTTTTTTTTTTTCCTGTTCCTCAGACTTAATACATTGTCCTGTGTTCAAATTCACTGATTCTTTCTTCTGCCTGCTAAAATCTGTTTTTTTACTCCCTCATGAAATTTTCAATTATTGTATTTTTCACCACCCCATATTTATTTTTGTTCCTTTTTGTATTTTCTGTCTCTTTATTGACATTTCCATTTTGCTCATACATCATCTTCCTGACTTTGTCCCCATCTTGCTTTAGCTGTTTGAGCATCTTTAAGACAGTTGTTTAAAGTATTTTTCTTAATTAAGTTTGCCATCTGGTCTTCCTCAGGGATGGTTTCTATTTTTCTCCTTTATTAAGAAATGGGCCATAGATCACTTTCTGTGTATGTCTTGTAATTTTTTAAATTGTTATAACTGAACATTTGGATTTTACTATGTGATACATCTGGAAACCAGATTCTCTCCCTCCCCCAGAGTTTGTTGTTCTTTTGATTGATGTGGGGCATGTCTGTGCTAGGGACCCGCCCGAGGTGTCAGGTTAAGGTCTTCTCAGGTCTTTTCTGAGCCTGTGTTTTTCCCCGGGCATGTACAGTGCCTTTCCAAATTCCCTTATTTATTGGTTTGGTTTTGAATGTCTTACTCTTTAAATGCCTGGCTCCCAAAATGGGGACAAAGGGAAAAAGAAAGGGAACAAAACCAAACAAAATAGGCATTGTCTTTTTAAATCTCTTGGAAGCCCCTTCAGTTGGTGAGTTTGCAACAATGTTGACATGCTTTTATATCTGCACTTACAGGACCTGAAACTTCCAGGACCTGAAGTAGTAATCTGTTGAGACCACGGATGCCTGATGTTTGGGGGCAAGATACTTACTGCCCACCCTGGCTCCCTAAAGCTGCTCTGGGAACACTGGCATGTCTGCCTGTCATGGGGAGATAGAGGATGGGTAGCTGCTACTACACTAACAACTGAAATTGGTCAAAATTCACCACAGTTTGCTTCCTTTGGAAGCTTTTGGTGTTCAGATAAACTCTAGAGCTCCAGAATAGTTAACATCAGAAAGATTCTGCCACTACAGTTGTTGTCTATGTGGAGATTCCCAGCATTTCTGACTCTGTCATCTTCCCTGTTATCACCTGACCATTCTATATTCTGTCTCTATGAATTTGACTACTCTAGGCATCTTATAGAAAGTGGAATCATATGATGTTTATTCTTTTGTATCTGGTTTATTTCACTTAGCATAATCCATGTTAAAGTATGTCAGAATTTCACTCTTCTTTAAGGCTGAATAATATTCCATTAAGTGGATATACCACATTTTCTTCATCCATCCATGAGTCCTTTATTTGTGATTTGTGCAAAGATGAGAATCCTGGTTCACACAAATAAATGGGCTGTGATTGAATGTGAGGTGAAATTAATATAGTAATGATGGATGCAATGACTCTTGGATCAGTGTGTCTCCGCATTTGGGGGAAAGGGTGAGAACTTCATTTGTAAGAAAGGTAGATGTATTTTGTTAGGGAAAAAGATAAAATGATTTTTTTTGTTATATAGTTCAATGTATATATAGGGTGCATATGAGTGTTGATTATAGGGGAAGATTGTGCTGATTTTTAAATTTATTGCCTCTCAGCTCTAAATTCACCCTTTTTGTCTGCTCTTTGAAGATGGGTCTGGGTCTATTAAATTTTTTTTCCTTTGCCTCTGGCATAATGCTAAACTTCATCAGTAGAGATTGATGGAAAGAGTTGCAGAATGAAAAATACTTTGCTTGCTGTGTCCGGTGTGCTTAATTATCAGGCTTCTGTAGCATTCTTGGCTTCCCCAATACCCAGCTCCTGCAGTGTAGGTAGTTTCTGTCACACCAGATTCCTATAGGATTCTCAGCTTCTCCAGAACCAGGGTCCTGCAATACATGGCAGTCAGCAGCACCTAGTGGCCAGCTGCTCCCCTCAGTGTCTGCCTCAGTTGGTTTGTTAACAGAGTCCTTCAGATGACACACTGTCCTTTGAACAGTTTTCCTTGGCTAGAAGTGGGTTTCCAAAAGGGAAGATTCCAGAGGGAGGATTTTCAGCAAGATCCACCAGCACAGTACCAAAGTGACTTCCCTGCCATTCAATGAGCCATGTCCTCTCCAACAAGGTCCAGATCTCAGCCCTGGGAGGGCTTCTTCCTTGAGTTCTCTATATCAGCCCCAGGGGAGCTATGGAGTTTGGATGGCCCCACAGAGTTGCCCAAATGGGCACGATAGGATGGAATCTCTAGCATCCGCCAGGAATTGGACATAAGCTGCCCTTGGGAAAGGGATATTACACTGAAGTCTTCCTTTAGCTGAAAGCACTCACTGGGAGGAGGAATTCAGCTGCAGCACGTCACTAGCCAATGCTCCAAGAGATAAAAGACTGAATGCCTTGGTCCTGGAGTAGTGGTGATCCAGGTAGCACATGAGTGTCCTATAGACATACCAACAGGTGGGTGTGCGATATATCCAGGTATCTTTAACTAAAAATGTTAATAAGGATATAATTACAGAGAATATATTGTGGCATATTATTTTCATTGAGTTCCATACATTTGAGAAAACCGTATTTTAAATAATCTTCATTATTAAGTCTTACATTTATTTCCTTTTATAATGCAGCTCAAAAAAGTCTGCTGAATCAACATTTTTCTCAATATTTCTATTATTTATGCTTCCAGATCCAGCAGTGGGATTTGAACACATCTTCATTTCATTGTTCTTTTTTCTTCTCACAATAAAACCATCCTTCATAAGGAAAATTAATATTAGTTCAAATAAGGTGTACAGATGGATTTTTAAAGTCTCATATGATAATGTCCTTTGCAAAAATTTCACTGAAAGTCTGTAACTGAAACTCAACTGAAAATTTATTTTGCCAAGAGCAGATAAAATTCTCTTGCATTTCACTTCAAAACTAAGTAGAAGTGCCAATATGAAATTAAACTCAGAACTTTGACTAAAGGGGTGAACTTTTCTGCAAATTTCCTAAAAACATATTACTGATTACCATTGCTTCCTTCCCTTTCTCCTCATACTGAGAGCATGGTTGTGAACCTTGTGGTCAAAGATAGCATGTCAGGTAAGAGTAAAGTGCAGTGCGGAGAGAATCCCATGGGGGAAAGAGTAAGTCTTTTAGACAAATGGTGCCACTAGATATTCATGTGCAAAGAATTAAGTTGGATTCTACCTCACATCATATACCAAAATTAACTCAGAGTGTATAAATAAAGTTATTTATTATAAAGAGTTAAAACTATGAACCTTAGAAGAAAACAGGATGAAATCTTCATGATCTTGGATTAGGCTATGGTTTCTTAGCTATGCCATCAGAAGCACAAGCAACAACATACAAATAAAGTTGAGCTCTTCAAAAATAAAAACATTCGTATATCAAAAGACACTATCAAGAAAGTGAAAAGACAACTCACAGGATAAGGGAAAACATTTTCAAATCATATATTGATAAGGGCATGGTACCCAGAATATATAAAGAATTCTTGCAACTGAAAAAAAGACAAAAAGGCAAATAAGTCAGTTAAAAAATGGGCAAAGAATTTAGATGTTTCTCCAAAGATTAAAGAATATATATTTTAAATGAAATTTCAAAAAATACTGATTTATAAAAATCTAGGGAGCACGCTTGGACATAAACATGAGCAACTTCTTCATGAACATATCTCCCCAAGCAAGGGAAACAAAAGCAAAAATGAACAAGTGGGACTATATCAAGCTGAAAAGCTTCTGTACAGCAAAGGACACCATCAGTAGAACAAAAAGACATCCTACAGTATGGGAGAATATATTCATAAATGACGTATCCGATAAGGGTTGACATCCAAAATATATAAAGAACTCACGCACCTCAACAAACAAAAAGCAAATAATCCAATTAAGAAATGGGCAGAGGACATGAATAGACACTTCTCTAAAGAAGAAATTCAGATGGCCAACAGGCACATGAAAAGATGCTCCACATCGCTAATCATCAGAGAAATGCAGATTAAAACCACAATGAGATATCACCTCACACCAGTGAGGATGGCCAACATCCAAAACACAAACAACAACAAATGTTGGCGAGGATGTGGAGAAAAGGGAACCCTCCTACACTGCTGGTGGGACTGCAAATTAGTTCAACCATTGTGGAAAGCAGTATGGAGGTTCCTCAAAAAACTCAAAATAGAAATACCATTTGACCCAGGAATTCCACTCCTAGGAATTTACCCTAAGAATGCAGCAGCCCAGTTTGAAAAAGGACAGATGCACCCCTATGTTTATCGCAGCACTATTTACAATAGCCAAGAAATGGAAGCAACCTAAGTGTCCATCAGTAGATGAATGGATAAAGAAGATGTGGTACATATACACAATGGAATATTATTCAGCCATAAGAAGAAAACAAATCCAACCATTTGCAACAACATGGATGGAGCTAGAGGGTATTATGCTCAGTGAAATAAGTCAAGCTGAAAAAGACAAATACCAAATGATTTCTCTCATATGTGGAGTATAAGAACTAAGGAAAAAAAAAACTGAAGGAACAAAACAGCAGGAGACTCACAGAACCCGAGAATGGACAAATAGTTACCAAAGGGAAAGGGACTGGGGAGGATGGGTGGGAAGGGAGGGGTAAAAGGGAAGAAGGGACATTACGATTAGCAGATGTAATGTTCGGGGGGCACGGGGAGGGCTGTACAACCCAGAGAGGACAAGTAGTGACTCTATGGCATCTCACTAAGCTGATGGACAGTGACTGCAATGGGGTTGGGGGGGGGGGACCTGATGAAGAGGGTAGTGTAATCACCATAATATTACTCATTTAATTGTAGATTAATGATATCAAAATAAACTAAAAAAAAAATCTAGGGAGCACGGAGCGAGAGCCACGGCGGCAGTGGGCCCCGTGGGGAGGGAGGCGGGCCCGCGAGCCGCGGAGGAGTCGCTCCCCGAGTGCCGCGGCTCTGCGGCCTCTCCGTCCCATCCTTGCGCTCCTGCTCCGGCTCCTCCGTTCTTGGCCTCGGCCGTGGCGGCTGCCGGGCGGATGTGCCGCCTTCTGGCGGGGGAAGGAGGAGAAGATGAAGGAGTCCCGGTGGGCCCTGGCGCTGGTCCCCTGCCTCTCTCTGTGCTCCCTGGTCTGGCTTCCCAGTTGGCGTGCATGTTGTAGGGAGAGCTCTTCGGCTTCCTCCTATTACTCTCCAGAGGACAGTCGTGCACTAGAAGATGAAGATGCACAACTCCAGAAAAAGGATGAAAGAGGGGGACCTGACAATGCCGAATTATTGGGAAAAGTGGGTTCAGACTTATCTATTCCTCCAGAGAACGTGAATGAAAAGACAACGACAGTGTGGATATACAATATAACTGACTTTTTTTATTTTTTATTTTTATTTATCTTTTTTATTAAGGTATTACTGATATACACTCTTATGAAGGTTTCATGTGAGAAAACAATGTAGTTACTACACTTACCCATATTATCAAGTCTCTACCCATACCCCAATGCTGTCACTGTCCTTGGGTGTAGTAAGATGCCACAGATTCACTATTTGCCTTCTCTGTGTTGTGCTACACTGTTTTCCCTGTGAACCCCACACTATGTGTACTAAACATAATACCCCTCAAGCCCCTTCTCCCTCCCTCCCCACCCGCCCTCCCACTCCCCTCCCCTTTGGTAACACTAGTCCCTTCTTGGAGTCTCTGAGTCTGCTGCTATTTTGTTCCCTCAGTTTTGCTTCATTGTTATACTCCTCAAAGGAGGAAATCATTTGGCACTTGTCTTTCTCCGACTGGCTTATTTCACTGAGCATAATATCCTCTAGCTCCATCCATGTTGTTGCAAATGGTAGGATTTGTTTCTTTCTTATGGCTGAATAGTATTCCATTGTGTGTATGTTCCACATCTTTTTATCCATTCATCTACTGATGGACACTTAGGTTGCTTCCATATCTTGGCTATTGTAAAAAGTGCTGCAATAAACATAGGGGTGCATGTGTCTTTTTGAATCTGAGAAGTTGTATTCTTTGGGTAAATTCCAAGGAATGGGATTCCTGGGTCAAATGGTATTTGCATTTTTAGTTTTTGAGGAACCTCCATATTGCTTTCCACAATGGTTGAACTAGCTTACATTCCCACCAGCAGTGTAGGAGGGTTCCCCTTTCTCTGCATCCTTGCCAGCATTTGTTGTTCTTAGTCTTTTAGATGCTGGCCACCCTTACTGGTGTGAGGTGATATCTCATTGTGGTTTTAATTTGCATTTCCCTGATGATTAGTGATGTGGAGCATCTTTTCATGTGTCTGTTGGCCATCTGAATTTCTTCTTTGGAGAACTGTCTCTTCATATACTCTGCCCATTTTTTAATCGGGTTGCTTTTTGGGTGTTGAGGCATGTAAGTTCTTTATATATTTTGGATGTTAACCCCTTGTCGGTATGTCATTTATAAATATATTCTCCCATACTGTAGGATGCCTTTTTGTTCTGTTGATGGTGTCCTTTGCTGTACAGAAACTTTAGTCTGTGTAGTCCCATGAGTTCATTTTTGCTTTTGTTTCCCTGGCTCGAGGAGATGTGTTCAGGAAGAAGTTGCTCATGCTTATATTCAGGATATTTTTGCCTATGTTGTCTTCTAAGAGTTTTATGGTTTCATGACTTACATTCAGGTCCTTGATCCATTTCGAGTTTACTTTTGTGTATGGGGTTAAACAATAATCCATTTTCATTCTATTGCATGTAGCTGTCCAGTTTTGCCAATACCAGCTGTTGAAGAGGCTGTCATTTCCCCATTGTATGTCCATTGCTCCTTTATCATATATTAAGTGACCACATATGGTTGGGTTTATATCAGGGCTCTCTAGTCTGTTCCATTGGTCTATGGGTTTGTTCTTGTGCCAGTACTAAATTGTCTTGAGTACGGTGGCTTTGTAGTAGAGCTTGAGGTTGGGGAGCATAATCCCCCCAGGATACAAATCCTTTCTTCTCAGGATTGCCTTGGCTATTTGGGGTCATTTTTGGTTCCATACGAATTTTAGAATGATTTTCTCTAGTTTGTTGAAAAATGCTGTTGGTATTTTGATAGGCATTGCATTGAATCTGTACATTGCTTTAGGCAGGATGGCCATTATGACAATATTAATTCTTCCTATCCATGAGCATGGGATGTGTTTCCATTTATTGGTATCTTCTTTAATTTCTCTCATGAGTGTCTTGTAGTTTTCAGAGTAGAGGTCTTTCACTTCCTTGGTTAGGTTTAATGTAGGTATTTTATTCTTTCTGATGCAACTGTGAATGGAATTGTTTTCCTGATTTCTCTCTCTGTTAGTTCATTGTTAGTGTATAGGAATGCCACAGATTTCTGCATATTAATTTTGTATCCCGCAACTTTGCTGAATTCAGATATTAGATCTAGTAGTTTTGGAGTGGATTCTTTAGGGGTTTTTATGTACAATATCATGTCATCTGCAAACAGGGACAGTTTGACTTCTTCCTTGCCAATCTGCAAGGCTTTTAGTTCTTTATGTTGTCTGATTGCCATGGCTAGGACCTCCAGTATTATGTTGAATAGAAGTGGGGAGAGTGGGTATCCTTGTCTTGTTCCCGATATTAAAGGAAAAACTTTCAGCTTCTTGCTGTTAAGTATAATGTTGGCTGTGGGTTTGTCATATACGGCCTTTGTTATGTTGAGGTACCTGCCCTCTATACCCATTTTGTTGAGAGTTTTAATCATGAATGGATGTTGAATTTTGTCAAATGCTTTTTCAGCATCTATGGAGATGATCATGTGGTTTTTGTCCTTCTTTTTGTTGATGTGGTGGATGATGTTGATGGATTTTTGAATGTTGTACCATCCTTGCATCCCTGGAATAAATCCTACTTGATCATGATGGATGATCCTTTGATGTATTTTTAAATTCGGTTTGCTAATATTTTGTTGAGTATTTTTGCATCTACATTCATCAGGGATATTGGTCTGTAATTTTCTTTTTTTGTGGTGTCTTTGCTGGTTTTGGTATTAGAGTGATGCTGGCCTCATAGAATGAGTTTGAAAGTGTTCCCTCTTCTTCTACTCTTTGGAAAACTTTAAGGAGGATGGGTATTAGGTCTTCACTAAATGTTTGATAAAATTTAGTGGTGAAGCCATCTGGTCCAGGAGTTTTGTTCTTAGGTAGGTTTTTTGATTACCAGTTTAATTTTATTGCTGGTAATTGGTTTGTTCAGATTTTCTGTTTCTTTCTGGGTCAGCCTTGGAAGGTTGTATTTTTCTAGAAAGTTGCCCATTTCTTCTAGGTTATCCAGTTTGTTAGCATATAATTTTTCATAGTACTCTCTAATAATTCTTTGTATTTCTGTGGTATCTGTAGTGATTTTTCCTTTCTCATTTCTGATTCTGTATATGTGAGTAGACTCTCTTTTTTTCTTGATAAGTCTGGCCAGGGGTTTATCTATTTTGTTTATTTTCTCAAAGAACCAGCTCTTGATTGATTCTTTCTATTGTTTTATTCTTCTCAATTTTATTTATTTCTGCTCTAATCTTTATTATGTTCCTCCTTCTACTGACTTTGGGCCTCATTTGTTCTTTCTTTTCTAGTTTCATTAATTGTGAGTTTAGACTGTTCATTTGGGATCGTTCTTCTTTCCTGAGGTAGGCCTGTATTGCAATATACTTTCCTCTTAGCACGGCCTTCGCTGCATCCCACAGATTTTGTGGTGTTGAATTATTGTTGTCATTTGTCTCCATATATTGCTTGATCTCTGTTTTTATTTGGTCATTGATCCATTGATTATTTAGGAGCATATTGTGAAGCCTCCCTGTGTTTGTGGGATTTTTCATTTTCTTTATGTAATTCATTTCTAGTTTCATTCCTTTGTGGTCTGAGAAGCTGGTCGGAACAATTTCAATCTTTTTGAATTTACCGAAGCTCTTTTTGTGGCCTAGGATATGATCTATTCTTGAAAATGTTTCATGTGCACCTGAGAAGAATGTGTATTCTGCTGCTTTTGGGTGTAGAGTTTTGTAGATGTCTGTTAGGTCCATCTGTTCTATTGTGTTGTTCAGTGCCTCTGTCTCCTTACTTATTTTCTGTCTGGTTGATCTGTCCTTCAGAGTGAGTGGAGTGTTGAAGTCTCCTAGAATGAAAGCATTGCATTCTATTTCTCCTTTTAATTCTGTTAGTATTTTTTCACATATGTAGGTGCTCTTGTGCTGGGCGCATAGATATTTATAATGGTTATATCTTCTTGTTGGATTGACCCTTTTATCATTATTTAATGTCCTTCCTTGTCTCTTGTGACTTTCTTTGTTTTGAAGTCTATTTTGTCTGATACAAGCACTGCAACTCCCGCTTTTTTCTCCCTATTAGTTGCATGAAATATCTTTTTCCATCCCTTCACTTTTAGTCTGTGTATGTCTTTGGGTTTAAAGTTAGTCTCTTGTAGGCAGCATATAGATGGGTCTTGTTCTTTTATCCATTCAGTGACTCTATGTCTTTTGATTGGTGCATTCAGTCCATTTACATTTAGGGTGATTATCGATTGGTATGTACTTATTGGCCTTGCAGGCTTTAGATTCGTGGTTACCAAAGGTTCATGGTTGACTTCCTTACTATCCAAGAGTCTAACTAACTCACTTAATATGCTATTACAAACACAATCTAAAGGTTCTTTTTTTGTTTTCTTCCTCCTCCATTCTTTATATATTAGGTATCATATTCTGTACTCTTTGTCTATCCCTTGATTGACTTTGGGGATAGTTAATTTAATTTTGCATTTGCTTAGTAATTAGCTGTTCTGCTTTCTTTACTGTGGCTTTATTACCTCTGGAGACAGCTATTAAACCTTAGGAACACTTCCATCTATAGCAGTCCCTCCAAAATACACTGTAGAGATGGTTTGTGGGAGGTAAATTCTCTCAGGTTTTGCTTCTCTGGAAATTGTTTAATCCCTCCTTCAAATTTAAATGATAATCTTTCCGGATAAAGTATTCTTGGTTCAAGGCCCTTCTGCTTCATTGCATTAAATACATCATGCCACTCCCTTCTGGCCTGTAAGGTTTCTGTTGAGAAGTCTGATGATAGGCTGATGGGCTTTCCTTTGTATGTGATCTTATTTTTCTCTCTGGCTGTTTTTAATTGTCTTTATTCCTTGATCTTTGCCATTTTAATTACTATACGTCTTGGTGTTGTCTTCCTTGGGTCCCTTGTGTTGGGAGATGTGTGCACCTTCATGGCTTGAGAGACTATCTCCTTCCCCAGATTGGGGAAGTTTTCAGCAATTACCTCCTGAAAGACACTTTCTATCCCTTTTTCTCTCTCTTCTTCTTCTGGTACCCCTATAATGCGAATATTGTTGCGTTTGGATTGGTCACACAGTTCTCTCAATATTCTTTCATTCTTAGAGATCCTTTTTTCTCTCTGTGCCTCAACTTCTTTGTATTCCTCTTCTCTAGTTTCTATTTCATTTATTGTTTCCTCCCCCATATCCAATCTGCTTTTAATACCGTCCATAGTGCTCTTCAGCGATTGGATCTCCGACCGGAATTCATTCCTGAGTTCTTGAGTATTTTCCTATACCTCCATGAGCATGTTAATGATTTTTATTTTGAATTCCCTTTCAGGAAGAGTCATGAGGTCGATATCATTTAACTCTTTCTCAGGAATTGTATTAATAATTTTACTCTGAACCAGGTTCCTTTGGCGTTTGATATTTGTATATGGCGCCCTCTAGGGCCTAGAAGCTCTACTCCCTGGAGCTGCTCCGTCCCTGAAGCAATGTTGGGGGTTGCAGGGGAGTGGTACTGGTGCCTGGGGGGAAGAAAGAGCTGTTTCCTGCTTCCCGGCTGCTATGCCTGTCTCCACTGCCTGAACCAGTGGGCCGAGCACACAGGTATAAGTCTCTATGCTTTGTGTTTGTCGTTGCTGTAGACAGATCTTCCCTCTGGCTGGCCTAACACCAGGGTAGAGTTTGCCAGTTTGTGAGCCATGTGGGGCTGGCAGGGAGAAAGGCGCAGTAGGATGCATATCACAGAGGGGGTCATTGGAGCTGTGTAGCCAGCCAGGGAGCTGGAGCACCTGAAGATCATCTAAGGAGGAAGATTTCTTTTTCCTCCTTAAATATGAGATTCTATATGGCAAAGCTCTCAACCTGCTGGGCAGAGTGCACCCGGACAACTTTGTCTACCTGTCCTGTCTCCTGAGCAGTAAGCTCTGTGCAATCCCTGCCCCTTTAGCAGCCCTCTTGCTAAGGGCTTCCTTGTTAGAAAGTCTCTCAGACTGCCACCTTTCTTTTGTCCCAGAGCAGCCAGATATGGATCCCTGCTTTCCACAAGCGGCTGGGATCTCAGTCTCTCCAGGAATTCTGCCTGTCTTAGCTTTCCAACCCCATAATCACAAGAGTACCATGCAAGCACCATGAAATGTAGGTTTGTGCTCCCAGAGCAAATCTCCGGAGTTAGGTATTCAGCAGTCCTAGACTTCCACTCCCTCCCTGCTTGGTTTGTTTTTCTCCCGCCGGTGAGCTGGGGTGGGGGAAGGGCTTGGGTCCCACCCGGCCACAGCTTTGTTATATTACACTGTTCTGTGAGGTCTGCTTTTTTCTCCAGGTGTATGCAGTTTGGTGCAGTCCTCTTTCCTGTTGCTCTTTCAGGATTAGTTGTATTAATTATATTTTCGTATTATATGCGGTTTTAGGAGGAAGTCTGTGTCTCACCTCTCATGCCACCATCTTTAACTGATTTTTTTTAAAACAGAAGATGGAGTCAAAAAAGTTATGTCCATCTGTCACTGAGACAGTCCCTACTGTTGATCCACATGAAGATTCTTCCAATGTAGTTGTGAGCAGTGAAAACACTGAAAATATTTCCAGATCATCTACCTCAGAGATCACTCCAATCTCAAAGCTTGATGAAGAAAAACCTGGTACTATTCTTAGAGCGACGCCAAGTGAAACTGAGCAGTCTGAAACTGATTGTGATGCTGGTGAGGTCCTTGATACCGATGCTCCAGTTGACCAGCCTTCCTTTGTCAGTCCACCTGAAAGCCTTGTTGGCCAGCATATTGAAAACGTATCATCTTCACATGGCAAAGGAAAGATAACAAAATCAGGATTTGAATCAAAAGTTTCAGCATGTGATCAGGGTGGTGGGGATCCAAAATCTGCATTGAATGCTTCAGATAATTTAAAAAATGAGAGTTCTGATTATACAAAACCGGGAGAAATTAACCCTACATCTGTAACAGTCTCAAAGACCCAGAAGATATACCAACTTTTGATGAATGGAAGAAGAAAATTATGGAAGTAGAGAAAGAAAAAAGTCAATCAATGTATCCATCTTCTGGTGGAGGTCTACATGCCAAGAAAAAGGTCCAGAAAAATTGAAATAATTATGCCTCAGTAGAATGTGGTGCCGAAATTTTGGCAGCTAATCCAGAAGCCAAGAGCACATCTGCTATTTTTACAGAAAATATGGATCTTTATATGTTGAATCCTTGCAACACTAAAATTTGGTTTCTTATTGAACTTTGTGAACCAATTCAAGTTAAACAGCTTGATATTGCAAGCTATGAGTTATTTTCTTCTACTCCTAAAGACTTTCTGGTTTCCATCAGTGGCAGGTATCCCACAAATAAATCAATTAAGCTGGGTACTTTTCATGGAAGAGATGAGAGGAATGACCAGAGTTTCCCCTTAGATGAACAAATGGTTGCAAAGATGTTCATCAAGTACATAAAGGTGGAGTTGGTATCACATTTGGGATCAGAGCACTTCTGTCCATTAAGCCTTATAAGGGTATTTGGCACTAGTGTGGTGGAAGAATATGAAGAGATTGCTGATTCCCAGTATCATTCAGAACGTGAAGAACTATTTGCTGAGGACTATGATTATCCATTGGATTATAATACTGGAGAGGATAAATCCTCAAAAAATCTTCTTGGTTCTGCTACAAATGCCATTCTAAATATGGTGAATATTGCCAGTACTATTCTGGGGGCAAAAACTGATGACCTGACGGAAGGAAATAAAAGTATATCTGCAAATGCCACTGCCACAACTGCCCCGAAAATGACTGACTCAGCTCCTGTTTCAACTCCTCCTGTTTCATCACCTGAGTTCATAACCACTGAAGGACACATACGTGACACAGTGCCGCCACCACCAGATACTCCAAAAGAGAGACCCATGGTACAGCTTGTTCAAGAGGAAGAGGAGGAGGTGAATAGGATGAATCATCACCCTGGTTTGAGTCAGAGACACAAATATTTTGCAGTGAACTGACCGCGATTTGTTGTATTTCTAGTTTTTCGGAATACATATGTGAATGGTGTTCACTTGGAGTTGCTCTTTATCGGCAACACAGCAGAACTGCTGTGAGTAAAGGAAAAGATGATCTTCTCTCAGCTCAACCACTATTGCTGCTTCCTGTTGCATCAGTAGATGTTTCAGAATTACCGCCTCCCAGTGGAGAATTGGACAGTAAGAGTAAGGAAAAGGAAGCTGAAACTATTGTAGGCGACTTCAGTAGTACCCACCAGTCTGATTTGATTAATCACACTGTAGATGCGATTGAACTTGAACCGAGCCATCCTCAACCTTTTTCTCAATCTCTTCTTTTAGATGTTACTCCAGAAATCAGTTCATTATCTAAACTAGAAGTATCTGAGCCTATTAAATTTGAGGCAGGACATACACCATCACAAGTGATTCCCCAAGAGGGTTCTGTTGAGGTTGATAATGAAACAGAAAAAAAGTCTGAGAGTTTTACTTCTATAGAGAAGCCAGATGTGATCTATGAAACAAATAAACTTAATGAAGTAATGGCTAATATTGTAAAAGAAGACATAAATTCCTTGCAAATTATCACAAAACTATCTGAAACAGTAGTGCCGCCTGTAAACACAGCTGCTGTGCCAGACAGTGAGGATGCGGGAGACAGAATTAACGTAGCTGACACACCAAAGCAGATGTCAACTCCTGTTATGGACTCTTCTTCGTTACCTGAAGTAAAAGAGGAAGAACAGTCTCCAGAAGATGCCCTTTTAAGAGGATTACAGAGGACAGCTACAGATTTTTATGCTGAATTGCAAAATTCTACAGATCTAGGATATGCTAATGGAAATCTTGTACATGGATCAAACCAAAAGGAGTCAGTATTTATGAGACTTAATAATCGTATTAAAGCCTTAGAAGTTAACATGTCTCTGAGTGGTCGCTATCTGGAGGAGCTTAGTCAAAGGTACTGAAAACAAATGGAAGAAATGCCAAAGGCTTTCAATAAAACAATAGTAAAACTTCAGAATACTTCAAGAATAGCAGAGGAGCCGGATCAGTGGCGGACTGAAGCCATCCAGTTGCTACAGGCACAACTGGCCGAGCAGAACTGAGACGTGAGGTTTCAGATCGACAAAGCTACGTTGTCATATGTTTGGTTCTCTGCGTTGTCTTGGGACTGATGCTTTGTATGCAGCGTTGTCGAAACACTTCTCAATTTGATGGAGATATTTCAGAACTTCCTGAAAGCAATCAGTATCCAAGCCCTAAAAGGTGTTTCTCTTCCTATGATGATATGAATTTGAAAAGGAGAACTTCATTCCCACTCATCAGATCCAAGTCTCTACAGTTAACTGGCAAAGAAGTAGACCCAAATGATTTGTACATTGTAGAACCCCTCAAGTTCTCTCCAGAAAAAAAGAAGAAACACTGCAAGTACAAAACTGAGAAAATTGAGACCATAAAGCCAGCAGCTTCATCACACCCTATAGCCAATGGAGACATAAAAGGAAGGAAGCCCTCTGTGAACCAGTGAGATTTTTCTAATATGGGAGAAGTGTATCACTCTTCTTATAAGGGTCCTTCATCTGAAGGAAGCTCAGAAACCTCCTCACAATCAGAAGAGTCTTATTTTTGTGGCATTTCAGCTTGCACAAGTCTGTGCAACGGACAGCCCCAAAAGACAAAAACTGAGAAGAGGGCTTTAAAAAGAAGGCGATCTAAAGTCCAAGACCAAGGAAAACTGATAAAAACTCTAATACAGACTAAGTCAGGATCATTGCCGAGCCTGCGTGACATAATCAAAGGAAACAAAGAGATCACGGTGGGAACATGGTGTTACAGCGGTCTCGGGACATATCTAAACTTAATAGAACTTTTCATACTGGAGACTTAACTGTTGTTTGAAGAACAGTCTGTGGTATTTGAAGGGTTTGGGGGAGGGAGAAAATATTAATAGGAAAAGTATTCAGAAATTATGGTTTCTACCTTTTAAAAATGTACCTGGGATTGTGTCAATCTTGGTTAATGAGCTGCAGTTTTACAAGGCTGGTCCCTTCTACAAGGACAGAGGTAGACATTTTATAAAGGTGTTTTTTCACAGGTTAATCACTGGGACAAAAGTGATTTGGAAGCCCGGTTCCTTGGGTAGGATAGGAATGAAAGCCAGAACCTCTTCCTTTAGCTGTGTTCCTATTTCTTGCACCTTCCCATATTTATGTACCTTTTGTCTATTTATAATGCCACTGGAAGAGGAGGGAGAACTTTTCCTGTCATTTGATTGCTTTTATAACTTTGTCAGTTTTTTGAAGCTGCAAACACTACAAGACTTTCAGGTGACTTGATCTGCACCTGAAGTCCAGTGATGTGAGTCCCACAGTGTAAAGATTCTGGGGGCTTGTCGGCTAGCCCTCTGTTAGCCGACTCACTGGGGATAAACACTTCCTGGAATTTTTAAGTCTGTTCTTTTAGAGAAACATGATAATGTTATTTTCATTTAACTTACACTAGTTTTCTTTAGTTATTAACTCAATGAGAAAAAAACATAAGATCTTTTCTTGCAAATGGTATTTGCAAAAAAATTTTTTTTATAGATTCACCTTTTAAACACATTTAACCACGTGTAAAGGCTTTCTTTAGCTACCTTACATTTTAAACATTTTTCACAATGAGCACTAATCCTCCAGACTTTCAGACCATTTTGTGTTGTAAGATTTGTTATAACTTATTGAGCACTTTTAGTAATAACTGTTTTTAAACTTGTCTAATACCGTTCTGGGGGTATTGTTTGTAATGTGATGTATTTAAAGCCTTTTCTGTTTTAAGTTGTTGCTTTAGGTTACCAGTATGTTTTAGATGATTAAAAATTTTTTTTCCAGTCTGTACAATTAGCCATTCAGAGCAAGAGGGCCTGATTGTATAGAAACCATTGAAAAGAGGTCTGGATGAGGGCAGAGGTAGAGCGGAAGATACACCATCGTGGGCAGCACCCAGTTGTGGAAAGATGACTTTCAGTATATAACTACGGAGCTGTAGTGCCATTAGAAACTGTGAATTTCCAAATAAATCTAAACCCTTGTCTTTATTAAAAAAAAATCTAAGTCTCTGTTAATACCAACTGAACTTCAGTAGCATATAAAAACTTTGCTCCTATGCAGCTCTGTTTTCTTATGCTGCTATCACAAATTACACCTTTATACAGTGTTCCTATCAACAGATTTATAATCATTGCCTTATGTAGTTGTCTTTTATATCAAATAGGAAAGAGGAGTTATAGACAAAAAATACATGAATACTTTTATATTTATCTTTACCAGTGTACTTTACTTCTTCATGTGGGTTTTCATTTCAGCCTGAAGCATTACTTTTAGCTCTCAGATTTTGCTTACCTAGGAATGTCTTAATTTCCCCTTCATTTTTGAAGGATAGTTTTGCCAGATGCAGAATTCTTTTTTTTTTTCTTTCTTTCTTTCTTTCAGCATTTTGGGTGTCATCCCACTGCCTTCATTGTTTCTGATGAGAAATTAGGTGTTAATCTTGTTCAGACTTCCTTGTCCATGATGAAATGCTCCTTTCTCTTTTGCTTTCAAGATTTTCACTTTGTTTTTCACTATATTTACCAAAGACCTATCTGTCTTGCAATTTTGTAATAACCAATGTTCAAAATGTATCAGGATTTTGAATATTAAGCTTATATTTCTGATTATATGTGGTTTTAAACATCCCTGATGCTTTTTCAAGACTGTTTTAAAAATATTACTGTTTCCTAAAGGCAGGATTTCCATTTTTACTTAGGCATTTTGAAAACAGAGTACAAATTTGGTTCCCTTCAGTTGTTCCTTGTTTACTTATTATGCTTTTTGAAAACACATGAAATATATTTAATTTTGCACTAGCATTTTTGATCGTATAAGATGAAGTATATTTTTAATGTTTGCTTCCCAATGCTATTCCAAAAATAATATAACATTTTGTTCTTTCTTAATATTATATTAATACAATATATAATATATATTATGCTATTGTAATAAAATTATTACTCATTTAGGAATACACTCCTGAAAATTTGCCATCCAAATATCTTTTAACCTTGTATATGTATCCATCATTTTCTATTGCTGCTGTTACAAAATACAATAGTGATTGAAAATAATGCAAATTTATTCTCCTACAGTTCTGGAGATAAAAGTGTAAAATCAATTTCACTGGGCTAAAGTCAAGATGTTGGCAGGGCTAGTTCCTTCTGGAGGCTCCAGGGAAGAATCCATTTCCTTTTTTCCCCTCATTTAGAGGCCTTCTGCATTCCTTGGCTTGTGACCCCTTGAGGGTCACTCCAATCTCTTGCTTCCACTGTCATGTTTCTTTTTTTTTAATATAATTTATTTTATTATCATTAATCTACAATTACATGTGCAATATTACGGTTATTAAACTACCCCTTCATCAGGTCCCCCCCACCAACCCCATTACAGTCACTGTCCATCAGCGTAGTGAGATGCTATAGAATCACTACTTGTCTTCTCTGAGTTGTACTGCCCTCCCCGTGCCCCCCCAACATTACATCTGCTAATCGTAATGCCCCTTTTTCCCTCTTATCCCTCCCTTCCCACCCATTTTCCCCAGTCCCTTTCCCTTTGGTAACTATTAGTCCGTTCTTGGGTTCTGTGAGTCTGCTGCTGTTTTGTTCCTTCAGTTTTTTCTTTGTTCTTATACTCCACATATGAGTGAAATCATTTGATACTTGTCTTTTTCGGCTTGGCTTATTTCACTGAGCATAATACCCTCTAGCTCCATCCATGTTGTTGCAAATGGTAGGATTTGTTTTCTTCTTATGGCTGAATAATATTCCATTGTGTATATGTACCACATGTTCTTTATCCATTCATCTACTGATGGACACTTAGGTTGCTTCCATTTCTTGGCTATTGTAAATAGTGCTGCAATAAACATAGGGGTGCATCTGTCCTTTTCAAATTGGGCTGCTGCATTCTTAGGGTAAATTCCTAGGAGTGGAATTCCTGGGTCAAATGGTATTTCTATTTTGAGTCTTTTGAGGAACCTCCATACTGCTTTCCACAATGGTTGAACTAATTTGCAGTCCCACCAGCAGTGTAGGAGGGTTCCCTTTTCTCCACATCCTCGCCAACAATTGTTGTTGTTTGTGTTTTGGATGTTGGCCATCCTCACTGGTGTGAGGTGATATCTCATTGTGGTTTTAATCTGCATTTCTCTGATGATTAGCGATGTGGAGCATCTTTTCATGTGCCTGTTGGCCATCTGAATTTCTTCTTTGGAGAAGTGTCTATTCATGTCCTCTGCCATTTCTTAATTGGATTATTTGCTTTCTGTTTGTTAAGGTGCATGAGTTCTTTATATATTTTGGATGTCAACCCTTTATCAGATACGTTTTTTATGAATATATTCTCCCATACTGTAGGATGTCTTTTTGTTCTACTGATGGTGTCCTTTGCTGTACAGAAGCTTTCAGCTTGATATAGTCCCACTTGTTCATTTTTGCTTTTGTTTCCCTTGCCCGGGGAGATATGTTCATGAAGAAGTTGCTCATGTTTATGTCCAAGAGATTTTGCCTATGTTTTTTTCTAAGAGTTTTATGGTTTCATGACTTACATTCAGGTCTTTGATCCACCTTGAGTTTACCTTTGTGTATGGGGCTAGACAGTAGTCCAGTTTCATTCTCTTACATGTAGCTGTCCAGTTTTTCCAACACCAGCTGCTGAAGAGGCTGTCATCTCCCCATTGTATATCCAAGGCACTTTTATCAAATATTAATTGACTGTATATGTTTGGGTTAATGTTTGGATTTTCTATTCTGTTCCACTGGTCTGTGGGTCTGTTTTTGTGCCAATACCAAATTGTCTTGATTACTGTGGCTTTGTAGTAGAGCTTGAAGTCAGGGAGTGTAATTCCCCTGTTTTATTCCTCCTTCTCAGGATTGCTTTGGCTATTCGGGGTCTTTTGTGGTTCCATATGAATTTTAGAATTATTTGTTCCAGTTCATTGAAGAAAGCGGTTGGTAGTTTGATAGGGATTGCATTGAATCTGTAGATTGCTTTAGGTAGTATAGCCATTTTGACAATATTGATTCTTCCTAGCCAAGAGCATGGGATGCATTTCCATTTGTTAGTGTCCTCTTTAATTTCTCTTAGGAGTGTCTTGTAGTTTTCAGAGTACAGGTCTTTCACTTCCTTCGTTAGGTTTATTCCTAGGTATTTTATTCTTTTTGATGCAATTGTGAATGGAATTGCTTTTCTGATTTCTCTTTCTGTTAGTTCATCATTAGTGTATAGGAAAGCAACAGATTTCTGTGTGTTAATTTTGTATCCTGCAACTTTGCTGAATTCAGATATTAGTTCTAGTAGTTTTGGAATGGAATCTTTAGGGTTTTTTATGTACAGTATCATGTCATCTGCAAATAGTGACAATTTGACTTCTTCTTTACCAATCTGGATGCCTTGTATGTCTTTATTTTGTCTGATTGCTGTGGCTAGGACCTCCAGTACTATGTTGAATATAACAGTGGAGAGAGTGGGCATCCCTGTCTTGTTCCCGATCTTAGATGAAAAGCTTTCAGCGTCTCGCCGTTAAGTATGATGTTAGCTGTGGGTTTGTCATATATAGCCTTTATGATGTTGAGGTACTTGCCGTCTATACCCATTTTGTTGAGAGTTTTAATCAGGAATGGATGCTGAATTTTGTCAAATGCTTTTTCAGCATCTATGGAGATGATCATGTGGTTTTTGTTCTTCTTTTTGTTGATGTGGTGGATGATGTTGATGGATTTTCGAATGTTGTACCATCCTTGCATCCCTGGGATGAATCCCACTTGATCATGGTGTATGATCCTCTTGATGTATTTTTGAATTCGGTTTGCTAATATTTTGTTGAGTATTTTTGCATCTACGTTCATCAGGGATATTGGTCTGTAATTTTCTATTTTGGTGAGGTCTTTGCCCGGTTTTGGTATTAGAGTGATGCTGGCTTCATAGAATGAGTTTGGAAGTATTCCCTCCTCTTCTATTTTTGGAAAACTTTAAGGAGAATCGGTGTTATTTCTTCTCTATATGTCTGGTAGAATTCAGAGGTGAATCATCAGGCCCAGGGGTTTTGTTCTTGGGTAGTTTTTTGATTACCAATTCGATTTCGTCACTGGTGATTGGTCTGTTTAGTTTTTCTGTTTCTTGCTTGGTCAGTCTTGGAAGGTTGTATTTTTCTAAGAAGTTGTCCATTTCTTCTATGTTTTCCAGCTTGTTAGCATATAGATTCTCATAATATTCTCTTATGATTCTTTGTATTTCTGTGGGGTCCGTTGTGATTTTTTCTTTCTCATTTCTGATTGTGTTTATGTGTGTATATCTCTTTTTCTCTTAATGAGTCTGGCTAGGGGTTTATCTATTTTGTTTATTTTTTCAAAGAACCAGCTCTTGGTTTTATTGATTTTTTCTATTGTTTTATTCTTCTCAATTTTATTTATTTCTTCTCTGATCTTTATTATGTCCCTCCTTCTGGTGACTTTGGGCCTCATTTGTTCTTCTTTTTCCAATTTCAGTAATTGTGTCTTTAGACTATTCATTTGGTATTGTTCTTCCTGCTTTAAATAGGCCTGGATTTCAGTATACTTTCCTCTTAGAACTGCCTTTGCTGCGTCCCACAGAAGTTGCGGCTTTGTGTTATTGTTGTCATTAGTATCAATATATTGTTTGATCTCTGTTTTAATTTGATCATTTATCCATTGATTATTAAGAGCATGCTGTTAAGTCTCCATGTATTTGTGAGTCTTTTTGTTTTCTTTGTACAATTTATTTCTAGCTTTATACCTTTGTGATCTGAGAAGTTAGTTGGTAGAATTTCAATATTTCTGAAATTTCTGAGGTTCTTTTTTGGCCTAGTAGGTGGTCTATTCTGGAAAATGTTCCATGTGCACTTGAGAAGAATGTGTATCCTGTTGCTTTTGGGTGTAGAGTTCTATAGATGTCTGTTAGGTCCATCTGTTCTAGTGTGTTGTTCAGTGCCTCTGTGTCTTTACTTATTTTCTGTCTGGTTGATCTGTCCTCTGGAGTGAGTAGTGTGTTGGATGAATGCATTGCTGTCTATTTCCTCCTTTAATTCTGTTAGTATTTGTCTCACATATGCTGGCGCTCCTGTGTTGGGTGCATATATATTTATAATGGTTATATCTTCTTGTTGGACTGACCCGTTTATCATTATGTAATGTCCTTCTTTATCTTTTGCTACTTTCTTCGTTTTGAAGTCTATTTTGTCTGATACAAGTACTGCAACACCTGCTTTTTTCTCTTTGTTGTTTGCATGAAATATCTTTTTCCATCCCTTCACTTTTAGTCTGTGTATATCTTTGGATTTGAGGTGAGTTTCTTGTAGGCAGCATATAGATGGGTCTTGCTTTTTTATCCATTCTGTTACTCTGTGTCTTTTGATTGGTGCATTCAGTCCATTTACATTTAGGGTGATTATTGATAGATATGTACTTATTGCCATTGCTGGGTTTAGATTCGTGGTTACCAAGGGTTCAAGGGTTGCTTCTTTACTATCTAACAATCTAACTTAACTTTCTTGTTAAGTAACTGTAAACACTGTCTGATGTTTCTTTATTTCTCTCCCTTCTTATTCCTCCTCCTCCATTCTTTCCATAATAGGTGTTTTATTCTTTGCCCTTAGTTAGTATTTGGATGGTCTGCTTTCTTTGCTATGATTTTATTTTCTCTGGTGACATCTTTTTAGCCTTAGGCGTGCTTCTATCTAGAGCAGTCCATTTAAGATATCCTGTAGTGGTGGTTTATGAGAGGCAAACTCTCTCAACTTTCGTTTTTCTGGAAATTGTTTAATCCCTCCATCATACTTAAATGATAATCGTGCTGGATACAATATTCTTGGTTCGAGGCCCTTCTGTTTCATAACGTTAAATATATCATGCCATTCTCTTCTGGCCTGTAAGGTTTCTGTTGAGAAGTCTGATGATAGTCTGATGGGTTTTCCTTTGTAGGTGATCTTTTTTCTCTCTCTAGCTGCCTTTAATACCCTGTCTTTATCTTTGATCTTTGCCATTTTAATTATTATGTGTCTTAGTGTTGTCTTCCTTGGGTCCCTTGTGTTGGGAGATCTATGAGCTTCGGTGGACTGCGAGACTACTTCCTTCCCCAGCGAGGAAAGTTTTCAGCAATTATTTCTTCAAAGACACTTTCTATCCCTTTTTCTCTCTCTTCTTCCTCAGGTACTCCTATAATGCGAATATTGTTCCGTTTGGATTGGTCACACAGTTCTCTTAATATTCTTTCATTCCTAGAAATCCTTTTGTCTCTCTCTGCCTCAGCTGCTCTGTACTCCTGTTCTCTGTTTTCTATTCCATTAACAGTCTCTCGCATCTCATCCATTCTGCTGTTAAGCCCGTTGATCGCTTATCTGATTTCTGTATTGTCTTTCCTCAGTTCCCTCACTTCCTCACTCAGCTCTTGCACATTTTTCTGTAGGTCCATCAGCATGGTTATGACTTTTATTCTGAATTCTTTTTCAGGGAGGCTGTGCATTTCCATCCCTTCAGACTCCCTCTCTGGGGTTGTCTGGTTGATTTTGGTCTGAACCATATTCCTCTGTCTTTTCATGGCTGTATAATTTGGTCACTGATAGTTGCCACGTATGTCAGCTGGGCTCTTTAAGACTTTAAAAAGAGAAGAAAAAAAAAGAGAAAAAAAGAAAAAAAAGGAAAAAAAAAGAAAGAAAGAAAAAAGAAAAAAAGAAAGAAAAGAAAAAACAAAAACAAAACAAAAAACAAAACAAAACAAAAAAACAAAAAAAATGCCCACTGGACGTAGATTCTGTGGGAATGCTCTAGGTGGCGCTATTGCCCCACTATTCCACAGCTGTGACTGTGCCGCTCTGCAGGACCCTTTATCGCTCTGGCAGGGGTGGGAACGAATAGGAGGCTGTTGATCTCAGTGAGAAGTGTTAAGTATGGCTACGCTTCCTCAGTCGCCAGCTAAGGCATCTGAAACTCCCCAGGACTCCCAGCCTGCTGGGCTGGGTGTGCTGGGGCGATCCGGCTCCTCCGCTGGGCTCCTGTCTCTTTAAGACCGCTGAAGAAAGCGCGCGTTTTTTTTTTTTCCTTCCGGGAGCCGGCTGCAAGCCCCCTGGCGCGTTCCCCGCTCAGATCCTGCCCCTCTGTCTCTCCAATCTCCGCTGCACTGCGCAATGTGGGTCAGCGCTCCCAGCGCAGATCCCCGGGGCGGGCTACTTCGCGGGGTGTGCTTCCCCTCCCTCCCGGCTCTGGATCCTCTCCTCCCGCCGGTGCGCTGGGGTGGGGGAGGGCTCGGGTCCCGCCGGGTCGCGGCTCCGTATCTTACCCGCCTCTTGGGGTGCCGAGTCCTCTCGGGTGTAGCTGCACGCTGTGCGCTTTCCTGTGTATTCTCGTCTCTCTTTTAGGAATAGATGTATTTGCTGTGTTTTCGTAGATAAATATAGTGTTGGGAGATTTCTGCCGCCCTGCTCACACCGCCGTCTTCCCGGAAGTCCACTGTCATGTTTCTTAATACTCTGATCTTTTGCCTCCTTAGAAGAACCCTTGTAATTACAGTGGGCACACCTGGAAAATCCAGGATACTCTCCCCATCTCCAAACCCTTAATTTAATCATATCTGCAAAGTCCCTTTTGCCATTTAGGATTCTACGATTGAGATGTGGTCATCTTTGGGAGCTATTATTTGGCCTAACGGCCACCTACTTTGGTATGGTGCTGCCTGGAACCCTGTCATTAAATGTGACTGAAAATAGAAGCCTGTCACGGGGACGGGCATTGACAAGGGCTTATATAGTGTCTGTTTTGGCTTTTAAGCAACTTCAGTTTTGCTTTTCCCATTCTCTGTTAATATTTTGGCTCTTTCTTTCTGACTGATTGAGGTTACCTTTTCAGGATTTCTAATGAACCCAGTGTGAATTGAGATCCTGGTTCTGCTGCTTCCTTATCTTTAACCACCCCAAGTCTGTTTCTTCATTTATAAAATGGGGCTCTTACAACATCCCCAGCTGGTGTGGGTATGAGGGGAAAGGGCTGCTGGGGTGTCGGGTATCAGAGGGGTGTATGGGTATCAGAGAGTGAGGACTGACCCCCCAGATAGATAGGTGTAGACATATTCCCAGTAGGGGGCATTGTCTGTTGAGTCTGGGAGTCTTTTCTCTGTCCTTCCCTAGCTAACGTGTCTCAAGACCCTGGCCATCCCCAGGGGGGCAGCCCAGGCCCGGGGATGCCCTCTGGATTTCAATGGCTCTGTCCTCAGAGGCTGTCCATGATCCCCAAGGGTGAACATGGGTTTCCTTGCTAAAGCTTGGAGCATCTTTCCTTCCTGGCCCATATCAGGACTCAGGGCATCTAAAGGAGGGTGAAGGACTGCCCAGGAAAATCTGTCTTTCCTGGTACTTTTCCCTTTCCTTCAGATTATTTCAGCAAAGTTAATTAAGCCAGGGATATTTTAAATTGCCAGAATCATTTTTATTTCTATTGAAATAAAAAGATGAGCAAGTAAATCGATGACCTTGATACCCTCTCTTAGGAAATCTACTACTGGCTTTTTCTGTCAGGTGAAACAATAAAGTCATGATTAGTTTTCTAACTGAACATTAAATAATGTTTCAAAAAAGTTTGGTGACTAAAAGGGACCCTGATATCCTTTTATGTCTGAAAGTATGTTTATTAGCACTAAAATTGTTCTTTTTACCTTGGGTATCTGAAGCTGTGACAGTCATTACCCTGTACCTTGATGTTTAATTTTTTTTTGACTGTATAACTTTCCTTCTCTTTCAGATGAGATCAAGAGTGAGCCTGGCCTTCTCTCATTTCATCACATCACAGGAGGTAATGTGCTGTGAGGCTGAGGTGGAAGTGGCTCACGAAGTTCCAGTGGGAGGCCGCGATGGAGCCCGTAGCTCAGCAGGGTATAGGTCCCGGGCGCAGGGGGAAGGTGAGACTTAGTGGTCGGTTAGGGAGCTTGGCTTCTTTTCCTCAAGTGAGGGAAGACCACTGATGTGACATGCTTATATTTGGTTTTACACCCAGCTCTCTGCTGGCAGGTAAGAGAGGATGAGGGCTGAATACAATAATAAAAATTATGATAAAAAATAATTAGAATATACTGAATAAGAATCATCACTTAATAATTATCAATAGTAACAACACAACAAATGTATAAATCATTAAGGAATATAATTAATGAGGTAATGATGATAACTAGTAATAAACTGTTCTTGCATCCTCGCTCGTGTTCCTGATCTTCCCCTTGCTGTTTTTTTACCTTAATGCATACCATCTTCCAGCACACTGCCAGATTTACCCATTATTGTTGGTCTCTCTTCCCCTATTGGAATACAACCACCGTAACGGTGGGGCTTTTTATTTTGTTCACCAGTGTATCCCCGGTGCCTAAAATAGCATGTGGCATATAGTCAGTGCTCAGTAGATACTGTTGAACTGAGTTGAAGTAAATGTACTGAAATTTTACTATGTTCTACAAACGTTCTAAGCATATATTATTTATATCTGCACAACAAAACTACTGCCCAGATAGAAAGTATGAAACTAGTCCAAGGTCACAGAGCAAGTGAGGTAGCAACACTAGGACTTGAACTCGGGCCGGGCCTGTCACTCTAGACATCTCATCATGGCCCTCAGGGTGTGTATGTGTTCCAGAACTGTCCTGATGATAGAAGCAAAGTTTATTTCAAAATTATCAGCAGGAGGGAAGCTAAGGATGATCCCTGGGTGTCTGGCCGGTGTAACCGGATGGGCATTGGGGTGGGGGTGGGGTCGTTTGCTGAGACAGAGAACAGAGTTAAAGGAACTTATTTATGGGACTAGGAATGGCTCAGTTAGGTATGCCTGAAATTATTTAAGCAACTTTTGAGTTGTTAGGTTAATATCAAACTTTCCTTTCTGATTTTAGACTTACTATTTGCTGGAAACTCAGCTAGATACTTCATATTTAAGTTTTCACGGTAGCTCCAGGAGGTGTTATGATGAACCATGAACCCCAAACTGAAGCTTAGGGAGGCCAGATTATAATCATCAAGATGTGAGAGTCAAGACCTGATTCTAAAGCTATTATTTTAAATGTGGAAGATAATGTATCAGAAGTCTTAGCTGACAGTCTGTTTCTGGCTTGGAAGACCAGGCAGACTGTGCCATCATTAAGTAAGATATATTAGAAATATGGATAAGGGAGGGAGAGTGGAATTATAAATCTGGTTTTAGATACTACACCTGAAATACCTGATGGATTGCTAGGCGTAGTAGTACAGCAAGGTCTTGCATCAATTTTGCTTACAAATATGACAAAGGTGAAATATCAAACTTTATTTCCAAAAATTAAAATATGTGAATTCTTTGGAATGACTTCTGAAATTCTCCATGAGCCAGAATTTAAGGCTTGGTGACTTCTAAGTGGAAGTCACCTGTATCTATATTTTCACCTATATCTATATATTTCACATCTATTCTATCTAAATTTTTCCTTCAGTAAAGGTTTCCCACTTACATCTTCTCCCCACAAAAATGTTCTATCATTTGCCTAATTTATTAACTCAAATTTTCTACTTATTACTATTAATTATTCAGCAAACATCTGATTGCCTCCCAGAAACAATTCTCAACATGTCAAGGATTTAGAATTATGCTAAGAATTGTACCAATTCAATTTTCTTTAGTACAAATAAACAACAAAAAACCCTTCACATTTCACAATGCCACCTGAAAATTATTCTTTTTTGAGAAGAAAAGAGAACTTGGGATAGAATGCTGTTCCTAGGAAAACCTTTTCCTAAATTCCTAATTCTCCTAATATATAGGAAACAACTTTTTCTGCAGTCACAATGAGAATCATATTATCAGTTTAAACCGGATTTGGTAGAAAATTTTATTGTCTTCCCTACTAATGGTTCAGGATTATAAATTTTTACTGACATTTTTTAAAAAGTACCTTTTGGAGATAATTACTGAAATATTTGTAGATATCATTAGATATCTGAGTTCTGCTTTCAAAAGAATGGAGCAAAAGAGGAAGTGGATGTGACAAGAGACAAAACAAGACTAGCCATGGGTTGATGGTTTTTACAGCAGGCTGATAAGAATATGAGGGTTCACGGTACTGTACTTTCTACTTTTGTGCATGTTTGAAATTTTCTATGCATTAAAAAAAACTCAGAAGCTAGAAGTAAATTTGCAAGAATGATAACATTTATGTTTGAGTGAAGGTGAGACAGGGACAGTGGGTGTAGTCAGAGGGCCTGGAGGCAGGGAGGTGGGGGGGGAAGCAGCACGGGATATTTACAGTCAGAGCAATATAACAACGGGCAAAGAAGTCCCTTTTGAAACTGTGTTAAGCATTATGAAACTCAAGGTCACACTAATTCTCTAGGATCAAGATACCAGACTAGGAATATAGACATCTTCAGTGTGGTCATATAAAGGTCAAAAGGCCAGGAGCAACTTGGCCTAGAATGCTTGAGTGTTTCATAAATAAAGAAGGGTATCTCAGGATAACCCGTGACTTCACTGTAAACAGCCCTAGCAAGCAGAGAACAACCCAGCCCACCTTGAGGGCAGGGCAGGTGGTACAAGTTCACACCCCCCCAAGCCTTTTTTTTCATATTCTCGAAAAATCCTCATTTGCGTATAAAACCCCCTAGACAACACACCACCCCGGACTCTCTTGTCCCCTCCTGGCGTGAGCCAGGAGCTCTGTCCTTTACTTTATCTCTAAATAAAAGCCTGTATTTTGCTCTCCAACCTTGAGTGTTTGTGAAGCTCATTCTTCGGCTTTGTGAACAAGAACCCCGGCATCAAAGGTACTAAAAATGTTTTTCCCTTACGTTTTTCTATATTCTCTGTATTCTTTTATTTGAGCATTTTTACTTTTTATAAGACAAAACAAAAACAATTTTAAAGATTCTCACTGAGCTCATTCCTTTGTTCCTAGCTTTGCCCCTTTCTGTGTTAGAACAATGACCTGACTGCATTTTATAAATCATCTGAAACAACACTGATTTGTCCTTTTCACAGTTACACATTCTGAAAGCTGTATACATGAAACTCTTATCTTGTCCTTGTCCTTGAGTTTAGGATTCGCCACTTAAGAGGCCTTGGGCAAGCTACTTAGCCTCTTTGACTCTCAATTTCTCTCTTAAAGAAGAAGAAAAAAGCCAAATTAAGAGACAAGTGACAATGCAAAACAACAAGGCAAGGACAAGGACCTAACACTTGGTGAATCTGAGGCATTGTGCTAGGAACTTTACACACATTTATTCCTCACAAAAATAGCTCTTTTAAGCAAGAAAAACAGGCCTATTCTAATATTAAATGAACAAAGGATATGAAATACAATTAATTAAATATTTATTGAGCAGCTGTTTTCAGCACCATACTAAAAGCAATACCAGTGGTAAACAAATATGTGAAAAATGGTCACCTATATTAACCGTAACCAAATGAATGCAAGTGAAAACAAAAGTGACTTTTCCATTTTTTACCCATCAAATGGGCTATGTGCAAAATAAATGTTTTCCCCAGGGTTAGATGAATGTGGTGTTTTGGGATCTGAGTAGATGCATAGATTGATAATCTTCCTGAAGGCACTTAAGCAATGTATATAAAACAGCTTAAAATGTATACATATATCTTAAAAAAGTCCAACCAGGAGAATGAAGCACTCCTAGCAACCCAACTGTGGTTTCTAAATACCATATGGGAAAGTACCAAGATGAAAGTACTTTCATTTCCAAAGAGCACCTCATTTCTTAATTTCCATGCCCTTCGGAGTCCTCATTTCCAAAGAGGACTCCTTGGAAAATGGCTCCTTCAAGGTGGGAGGTAGGAAATGAACAGGATGAGCCAGGAACATCTTGTGGCAGACAGCGGACACGTGAACAAAGACTGCTGGGGTCATATCAACAGGACAGAGGAGCCGACTGGAAAAGGCTCCCACATACCAAACATGGAACAACTCTGAGCATCAATGAGGATACAACTTAAATGTATTTAAACATACTAAATATGCTATATACACATCCCTAAACTCACTGGTTATCGTGGCAGAAGGCTAGGAACCAACTCATTACTCTGAAAATTAATAAAGTATGTATGTATCCTGCTTTTCCTTACTGTAATCTGGATAACCAAATAGTAGTTAAAGGGAAATTTTTCTTCATTAAAAGCTTCTAGCTAATAGAGGAATAGGATTTCATCACTTTGCAATCCCAGATGAATAGATATATCAATCAAATATCAATGGTTGCTAACATCGTAAAAAGAAAGATCTAAATATTGTGTGTCAATATTAACCACCTATAAGCAGTCTTAGTAAAACAAAACAAAACAACACAAAAAAACCTAAATCTGATCAAGCCTCTAGATACCAACTACCAATTTATAGGAAATACTAATAGAGAAGCATGTTTAACCACACCATGGGGATGCAGCCAGCAAAAACCAGGCTCTCAGAAACTCTGTAAGGCAATTACCTAGTTTCTTCAAGAAATAAGTTTCCAGCAAAAACAAAAGGGATGAGGGAGAATGCAGATTGAGACTTAAGAGACATTAACAATTAACTGCAATTTGTGGATATAATTTGGATCCTGATAACTTTTTCTCAATTGACATCTATGAAAAAGTTAGAAATTGGGACACTGGCTATCAGTTATGTTGATGGCATTAAGAAAGTATTGTTGATTTTGTTAAGGGAGTGAAAATCTTTTCTAAAGTTGTGATATATTTTAGAGATACATACTGAAATATTTATGGATGAAATAACATATCTGGGAATTACTTCAAAAACAACATGGAGTGGGGAGTGGGTGGGATAGATAAAACAAGACTGGCCATGAGCTGATAATTACTGAAGCTGGTGACAGGGTTATGGGGGGTACATTATTAGATACTGTGTGAATAGGAAGTTTAAAAAAAGTATATACATTTTGATCTTGTATTTCCTCTAGGAATTTATGTTAAAGATATATCACACATACAAAATTATTTATATACAAAGATATTTATTATAGGATTGCCTGAAAGAGCAAAAAATAAAAAACTCTAAATAAAGTCAGATTATGAAACCATGATGGAATACTATGCAGCTGTTAAAAATAGTAAGGCAGCTCTGTGTGTGTGTGTGTGTGTGTGTGTGTGTATATACACACACATATATATAGTTTGATCTTCAAGATGTATGGATAAGGAAAAATAGCAATATACGGTAATTTGCTACCACTTATGTGAATTTTTTCAATAGTGTTATGTGTATGTCCATATTTAAGCAAACAGAAAAATCAGGAAGTACATATAAGAACTTGATAGCAGTGATTGCTACCTAAAGGGTAACAGGATGGGAAGGGGCAGAGATGGTGCAGAGATTCACTTATGTCTGTATACCAAATTGTAACTTAAAATTTTTTTATCCTGTGCATGTTTTAGCTATTCAAAATAATTTTTAATATCATAGCTTTGAGCCCCCAACTGTACATCCTAGTCATTAAATTATTTTAAAAAAATGACATACAGAAGGCTTTCTAATCCTTTGTAGGCAGTGGCACATGCAAAGAATGCAGGTGCTTTTACTCAACACTCAGGAAGACTCAGAAGATGGATGGCATTGGGGCACAAAAGACTCCCTGCCCCAGACACTGCCTGGCTATTCCAAGGGCTGAAGGGATCGTTCCTTGAGATTCCTTAGATTCACTCACAAGCCCTGATCCAGATGTCACTGGGATTGGATCAAGTCTTTTTATCCTGTCATTGTCATCTCCTGGAGTTACAATACCAAAATTTCGAAAACATAATCCAGAACAGGTGAAATTCCAGACATTCCATTTAAAATTTGCTTGATTTGAAGAGATTGGGTTAAATTAGCAGAAATTTTATTTATATTTATCTTCACAAATGATAATCATCTATAATTTGTTTTTTGGGAGCTGTCCTTGTTGAGTTTTTATTATAATTTTATTTAGCCTTAAAAATAAACTAACAAGCTTCTCTCGGGGATTATCTGTTCCTTGAAGTTTTACAGGTTAGACTGTTTTCTTTAAAGGGACAGTTCTTGGTGACATGTTTTTCTACATTGTTTTATTCAGGTATTCCACATCTTGAAGCAATTCTGGTAGTTCTGTAAACATCCATTCTCACTGACTTCCAAATATATTAGAATAGTCATGCATGGTAACGATTTTTTAAAAAATCCACCTTCCTCATTCATAATGCTGTCTTTTTTTCCAGATCAGAATTGTTATTTATCTACCTTACTATACTGTTAAATAAAACTCTTTAGAATAAGTCTGCTGTTGTTTTCTTTTTCATTAGTTTTATTTTTAATAATCATTTTTACTATTTGACTTGGGTTTATGTGCTAATTTCCCCCTAACTTTTAGAGTTGACTATACATTCATTCAACATGTTTAGTATGTTACTGGGAATGACTAGGACCCTATCTTCAATCCTTGGGTTCACAGCAATACAGCTTTGGCTTTATTAAACTGGCTTTCATATGCAGAATTCACTGTCATTCATTTCTAGTTTATAATTTTAGTTTTGATTTCTCTTGAAATGAAGTTATACTTGGAGGTGGTTTTAGATTTCTAAATGGGTAAATTTATTTTGGTTACTCTTCTGTTAATTTCTATTCTTTTAAATGAAGACCACTTGATAAATTATACTTTACTCCTGTTTTTCAGACTTGAATTATAACAAATGGCAATGAAGGCTTTTTGATATTCATTACATTCATAAGGCCCTCCACTCATATGACCTCCTTAACAGCATTACTGTTATTAATGACAATAACTAATATTTCCTGAGCATAGGCTTTATATAAAATATCTGGTAGTACTCAAGAAAACTCTATTAGGTAGATATAATTATCACTGCATAAAAATAAGTGAGCTGAGGAACAGAGAGATTGCATAACTTGCCCAATGCTATACAGTCTGCAAGAACTGAGATAACGTTAAGCAAGGTGTATGCCATGGCAGGAGGCACATTCACAAAGTATTTTAACAGGGTCATTTCCTATGAGGAATTCTTAGAAGTTTAACACATTTTGAGTGGCAATAGGTTTTTCTATATCCAAATAGTTTTTTTCAGCATAAGTTCCCTGATGTTTAGTAAACAGTGAGTGTAAGACAAAAGGAATTCCCACATTTATTGAATTTTCTTCTGGTATGAATTATCTGATGTTCCATAACAGAAGTGACAAATGAAGGTTTTATGACATTAATTACATTACACATTATCTAACCTTGAGTCAAGGGTGAACTTTAAAGCTTTCCTATACCCCTAACATTCAAGGCTTTCTAACCAGTATGGATTCTGTAGTGTTCAATCAGCTGTGAGCCAAGAATAAAGGCCTGCCCACATTCTCTACATTCATAAGGTTTGATACCAGGATGAATTCTCTGATGTTCAGTAAGTTGTGAACTACGAATAAAGGCCATTCCACATTCCCTACATTGATAGGGTTTTTCACAAGTATGAATTTGCTGATGATGAGTCAGTTGTGAAACACGAATAAAGGCTTTCCCACATTCTTTACATTCATAAGGTTTGTCACCTGTGTGAATTCTTTGATGTTCAGTAAGGTACGAACTACGACTAAAGGCCTTCCCACATTCCTTACATTCGTAAGGTCTGTCACCAGTATGAACTCTCTTATGTCGAGTAAGCTGTGTATGCTGTCTGAAAGCCTTCCCACATTCCTTACATTCATAGGGTTTCTCCCCAGAATGAATTCTTTGATGTCGAGTAACTTCTGAGCTATGAATAAAACCCTTCCCACACTCCTTACATTCATAGGGTTTCTCACCAGTATGAATCCTCTGGTGTATAGTCAGTTGTGAATGCTGTCTAAAGGCTTTCCCACATTCCTTACACTGGTAGGGTCTAGCACCTGTATGAATTCTCCGATGAACAGTAAGTTGTGAGCCACGAATAAAAGCCTTCCCACAGTCTTTACATATATAGGGCTTCTCACCTGTATGAGTTCTTTGATGCAGAACAAGTGGTGAACGCTGTCTAAATGTCTTTCCACATTCTTTACATTCATATGGCTTGACACCAGTATGAAGTCTCTGATGCAGAATTAGTTCTGAAGTACGACCAAAGGCCTTCCCACATTCCTTACAGTCATAAGGTTTCTCACCTGTATGAATTCTCTCATGTTGAACAAGGTGTGAGGCACGACTGAAGGCCTTCCCACAGTCCTTACATTCAAAGGGTTTTTCACCAGTATGAGTTTTCTGATGTTGAATAAGGTGTGAGCCACGGCTAAATGCTTTCCCACATTCATTACATTCAACCAGTTTCTCGCCATTCCCGTTGTTCTGGTGTAGAGTGAGGGATGTATGACACTCAAAAGTGGGGATGTTTTCATATATGTTTTTCACTTGCTTGAAAAAGCACTTCTGAGTAACTTGTCTTTCAAACTGGGCTTTGTATTCCCAGTCATCTCTAAAACTGGAGCCCTCCAAATCACAGCATTTAAGGCTTTCCATCTCCCACCTGAACGACTCAACATCAAATATATCTTCTTGTGGAAATTTCTCACAGCTGGACTCCAAGTCTGAAAAATTAAAAAAAAAATTTTTAAGAAAGAAAATTCAAGCAGTTTTCTTTTTTAAGAGAACTTCTATAGGAGACCAGAGAGACAACATAAAAATAACTTAAAAAGTGAATGGCCTTCTTACTACACTGACTGCAATGGGGTATGGGCAGGGACTTGATAATATGGGTGAATGTAGTAACTGCATTGTTCTCATGTGAAACCTTCATAAGAGTGTTTATCAATAATACCTTAGTAAAAAAAAACGTGAATGGCTTATATAAGTCTCAAATATTTCTGTGCAATCTCTAAAAAGCACATGAAAGCACAAATATGATGAGAGCTCATATGGTGACAGAAGGGAGCAAGAAAAAAATTAAGCCAGCTTTCTCAGTTTTGGTATAGACAGAATCATCCAGGACGCCTGTTAATACAAATGTCTAAGAACAACCCCAGTCTGAATCAAAATCTATATATAGTAGGGCCAAGGCCCGTGTGTGCGTATGCCTAGGTGTACATACACATCCGTATCTATATATTAAAAGTAATATATATCTATTTTAATTGAGGTAAAACTTCATGAAAGAATCCCCCACTTAACCATTTTAAAGTGTACAATTCAGCAGTCTGCAGTATATTCCCAATGTCACGCCACCATTTGCAACATCCAGTTCCAGAACACTCTCATCACCCCAAATAGAAACCTTGTGCCCAATAAGCAGTCACTCCTGATTACTTCCAGGCCCTGGCAATCACTAATGGCAGAGAACCACTAATTCTCTCTTTGGATTTGTCCAGTTCTGTGCATTTCATATAAATAAAACATCTGTGTTTTTTAACCCTTAACACCACAAGATGCTGATGCCAATCAAAGTGAAAATCTCTGCTTAAAAATTTTCACAGCCTTCTCACTGCACTTAGAATAAATTCCAAACTCATTGCCATTGTTCACAGACTCCTGGCAACCACGGGGCCCGCCTGTCCTTGTTGTCTCAACCAAGGACAATGCATCTGGATATTGAGAACTCTCCCCTTTCCTCCCTATGCACCAAATCACAGGCTTCCTTTGGGCATCTAGAATAAATCTAGGTCTTTCCATCTTAGACCTCTCATCAGGTTCTTCCATCTGTCAGGAATCCTGTCCTGAGCTCTTTGTATGGCTGCTTAGCCTTCAGGTCTCAGCTCAAAACTTTCACTTTCAAAAAAGCTCTCTGCCTGATAATCCTAAGCATCACCTTGATTTTCTCTCCCACATTTTGTGCCCTATCTTCATAACACTTTTATCAGTTGTAATTAGATTTTCATTTACTTACTCATCTCTTGGTCTTTTGTTTTCTTACTCCTAAATTTCCCCAAAGGAAGAAATATAGCCTTTCTCACTAGCCATGTAACCAAATCCTAGCATATATAGCAAGCTTTTAATGATGGATTGTTTGATGAATAAATACCGGATTCTAGAGACAGACCAATGGAACTCAATAGAAAGGCCAGAAATAGATTAAAGTTTATATGGACTGAATTTATTATTAAGCTGGTGTCTCAAAGGGAAAAAGGATAGTTTTTGTAGTAAATAATATTGCGGCAACTGAGCAGCCGTTTGGAAAAAGATAATAGTGGACCCATACTTTGTGCCACTATATATCAGGAAAAATTCCAAATAAGAGCTTTACTGTTAAAAGAAAACAGAAACCATACAAAATACTAGAAGGAAACATGGTGGATTAATTCATAACCTAGGTAAGGGGAAACCTTCTAACATTGAAACAATGACTCAAAATCCAAAAGCAACAAAAGAAAGACTAATAAATTCCACTATGTAAAGATGAAAAAAACCTTGCACATGAACAAAAAACATCAAAAGCAAAGTCAAAAGACAAACGACAGAGAAAATACTTGAAATGTATGTCACAGATAAATGGGATGATCATAATTTATAAAAAGTTCTTAAAAATTGACAAATAACCTCTAAAAAATTAAGCATACAATTACTATCTGATCCAGCAAATTCCACTTCTAATATATACCCCAAAAGGAGTGAAAACAGGGATTCAGATACTTGTATACCAATGCTCACAGCAGCATTATTCACAATAGCCAAAAGGTGGAAAGAACCCAAGTGTTCATCAATAGATAACACAAAATGTGGTGTATACATACAATGAAATATTATTCAGCCTTAAAAAGGAATGAAAGTTTGAAAAATGTTACAACATGGATGAAACTTAAAAGCATTATGTTAAATGAAATAAGCCAACAACGTGGATGAAACGTAAAAGCATTATGTTAAATGAAGTAAGCCAGATACAAAAGGCTACATATTGTATGATTCCACTTAGGTGAGGTACCTAGAATAGTCAAATTCACAGAAAGTAGAATAGAGGTAAGCAGGGGCTGGGAGAAGAAGAAAATGGAGTTTTTGTTTAATGGGTATAGAGTTTCTGTTTGAGATGGTGAATAAGTTCTAGAAATGGATAGTGGTGATGACTGCACAACATTGTGAATATAATTAATGCCAGTGGCATGAATTGTACATTTTAAAATGGTCAAACTGGTAAGTCTGATGTAGAATTTATCACAATTTAAAAAGATCTAATTAATAACTTTTTTTGCCCCTAGAACTTCAAGGACTTAGGAAATACACCAACTAAATATTCTGTGAAAGATAACATTCGGTATGGAATAAAAAGCAATGGGCTTACAAGCAACAAAACATAGGAGTTTCAGTGGAGTCACAGTATATACACTTTTTTTTATATAATTTATTTTGGTATCATTAATCTACAATTACATGTGCAATATCATGGTTATTAAACTACCCCTTCATCAGGTCCCCTCCACCCACCCCATTACAGTCACTGTCCATCAGCGTAGTGAGATGCTATAGAATCACTACTTGTCTTCTCTGAGTTGTACTGCCCTCCCCGTGCCCCCTCAACATTATGTCTGCTAATCGTAATGCCCCTTTTTCCCTCTTATCCCTCCCTTCCCACCCATCCTCCCCAGTCCCTTTCCCTTTGGTAACTATTAGTCCGTTCTTGGGTTCTGTGAGTCTGCTGCTGTTTGGTTCCTTCAGTTTTTTTTTCTTTGTTCTTATGCTCCACATATGAGTGAAATCATTTGATACTTGTCTTTTTCCACTTGGCTTATTTCACTGAGCATAATACCCTCTAGCTCCATCCATGTTGTTGCAAATGGTAGGATTTGTTTTCTTCTTCTGGCTGAATAATATTCCATTGTGTATATGTACCACATCTTCTTTATACATTCATCGACTGGTGGACACTTAGGTTGCTTCCATTTCTTGGCTATTGTAAGTAGTGCTGCAATAAACATAGGGGTGCATCTGTCTTTTTCAAATTGGGCTGCTGCATTCTTAGGGTAAATTCCTAGGAGTGGAATTCCTGGGTCAAATGGTATTTCTATTTTGAGTTTTTTGAGGAACCTCCATACTGCTTTCCACAATGGTTGAACTACTTTGCATTCCCACCAGCAGTGTAGGAGGGTTCCCTTTTCTTCACATCCTCGCCAACATTTGTTGTTGTTTGTTATATACACCTTTAATTCATGCATATTCAGTGATCTGTGTTCAGAAGCATACACAGAGTGGTAGGCAGAATAACAACCCACCAAAGATGTCCATGTCCTAATCCCTGGAACCTGTGGATATGGTGTATTACACAGCAACAGGCAATTAAGGTTGGAGATGGAGAAGTTGCTACTTAGCTGTCTGTGAGAAGGGGAGATAATTCTGGATTATCTAGGTGAGCCCAATGTCATCACAAGGATCCTTGTAAGTGAAAGAGGAGGCAGGAGATTCAGAGTCAGGGAGACCTGAGGATTCTCTGCTGCTGGCAGTGGAGACAGAGGGGGCTGCCACCCAGGGAACGCAGGCAGCCTCGAGAAGTGGGAAAAGCCAAGAAGCCTGGTTCTGCTCTAGAGCCTCCAGAAGGGAATGCGGCTCTGCACACACCTTGATTTTACCGCAGTGGCACACATTTTGGACTTCTAATCTCCAAAACTAGAAGGTAATACATTTGTAGTGTGTTCAGCCACTATGGCTGTGCTAATTTGTTACAGAAGCCATAGAAAACTAATACACACAGGAAGAAAAACCTGAGTGATTCATCAATGTATTACATCTGTTCAATATTAACCCTGGAGTCCACCTTCCAAGAAAATGTAGGTTAGAGCCAAAGTACAAAGAAAAGCCAGAAAGTTGGTTCTTTGTTTTTAAGCTTTGAGGCATAGATGTCTTGGTGATTTAGGATTGGTTTAGGTGCATGGCAAGAATAATTTTCATTATATATATATTTCTCCTCAAACATGGATCTGCAACTCTATCTTTAAATCAGGGGCTGGCAAACTTTTCTTTAAATGGCCAGATGGTAAATATTTTAGGCTTTGTGGTCCAAGAGGCAAATGAGGATATTATGTAGGCATTACATAACTAAGAGAGAAAATAAATTACCACAAAGTGTTTATTGAGGAAATTCAAAAGTATAATACAAGCTGAGTATAATTTAGGTTTATGGATGAGAAGAACACAATTCATTTCTGGGTGAGATGACATTTTACCTAACTGGAGTTCAAAGTCAGGGTTCTCCAGCATCACAACTGAGGGCAAATGATCATCTGTTAGTGCTAATCTGTAAGATTTTATGTGTTAATTTCATCTTTGAAAATGTTTCATACAGATATGACTGCCAAATACTGATACATTCCATGAGCATGTAACTTTATGCATACCTTAATATATGCATACCTCAGGAGGCATTTACAGAATTTAACAGGCTCACAGGCCATGTAAAAACAGGCAGCTTGCTGGACTTGGCCCATAGGCTGTCATGTGCCGATGACTGATTTATATCATTAATGTTAGTGAAGAATGATGCATACTATAAAAATGAAATATGAGAACAAGGATAGTATGGAACTAAAATTCCAGATCATTAAAACAAAATCGGAGTGGGGTGATGGTGGGGGTGAATCTAGGCAAAGGTCAATAAACTTTTTCTATGAAAGTCCAGAGAGTAAATATTTTAGGCTTTGTGACCCATAAGGTCTCCTCTGTAGCACATACATATTTTTAAACCTTTTCAAAATGTAAAAACTGTTCTTAGATTATGCCTGGTAAAAAAAAACTGGCCATCGGCTGGATCTGACCAACAGATTGCAGTTTGCCAACCCCTAGTCTAGGGCATAGGGAAGCAAAAGGTGGTAAAGGTCTTACTTTTCTCAGAAAAAGAAATTTAAAGGTATTATTTCATATTATTCTCCAATAAAAGAAACTAGGCCCCCTTTGAGGAAAGGCTGATTTCAGGGCTGGGACAGGAAAAATACAGGGTAAGCCTATAACATGTTGTTGTACCAGAAAATAAGGAAGTACTCACAAAAGAATAGGGCATGTTGAAAGGCCCCAGGGGTGACCTGAAGGAGTTCCCAATGGCCAAAGCTTAAACAACTTGAGCAGTGAAATAAACAGTGATAGTATTGGGTTATACAGCCCATAGAATACAATACATACCCATGAGGCCATACTAATAGAAACAGATCACTGAACAAATAAATGAATGTTAGAGGGGGTAGAGACAGCTTTTTCCTGCAGAAGAATTCTAATTAATAATATAAAAGGAATAAGGGACATAGAAAATCAACACTAGGCAATTCTACTGTAACAACTGTTACAGACAAGATTCACCAATGGCTGCTAAAATTAGTAGGCAACATGTATAGTCTCAAAGTATCTCTCCCCAAGATAATTACTAATTATAGTTGGAAAGATAGTAACTTCACAGGGAAAAACGTGAGGGGCACTGCCTTAACCAAGTGATCAAGGTGATAACCAAGTGATACCACCAGTAACAACCCCTATTAACATCAAGTAACAAGAGATGGTGCATAGAGAACACTGCTTCTGTGGTATTCCTGCCAGAGATGCACAATCTCAATCTGATCATGAGAAAATACCAGACAAATACAAGATGACAGATCATTGTCCAAAAGAATACTCATCAAAAGTATCAAGGTCATGAAAGGCTGAGGAACTGTCAGATTAGAGGGTGCTTGGGAGATACAGTAACTAAATGCAACACAGGATCCAGGATTAGATCCTGGAACAGGAGAAGGAAAACCTGACAAAATTCTAATATGATCTGTAGATTAGTTAATAGTATTGTACCAATAATAATTTCATGTTTTTGATAATTGTACTATGGTTATGTAAAATGTTAACATTAGTGGAAGCTGAGTAAAGGTACATGGGAACTCTAATAATTTTGCAAGTTTTCTGTAAGCCTAAAATCATTTCAAAATAAAAGTTAAAAGAAACTTTACTAACGGAAAAAAATGCTCTTTAAAGTCTTGAGGTGGGGAGAGAAACATAGGTTTAAGCAAATTTTGAAAGTCAAATTAAAGACTTCTACTATAGAGCAATAGAAAACACAACTTCAAAATCACTTGAGGGTAGAAAAGAGTGGTAATAAAATGTAAGTAAAAGGAATAGTTGGAAATAAGGAGAATGCAAAACATGAAATATAAAATAAAATGGCAGGAATAAGAACAGATACATAATTATCACAATAAATGAGAATAGACTGAATTTCATTATAAAGTCAAAGAATCTCATTTTGATTCAAAAGGAAAATCTCTTGGAATCCCGATTATAATGGACACACTTAAAATGGCAATAATTTAAAAAAAGGTTAAGCAAAGCTATGTCATCATTTTTTAAGCCAACAAAAAGAGGGCATTTGATATTAACACCAGAAAAAACAGAATTCAAGGCTAAAAGCACAAAGTGGGAAAATAAAGGATGGACTGTACTGATAAAAGTAGTTTCTAATAAGGCTCTATATTTCATCTTTACAAAAATATAAAATGTAGTAGCAATATATGTAATACAGGAAACAGCTCCAGAATTTGACAGCACTAGTACAAAGTCAAAAGCATATGCAGATTTCTAAATAACATAATCAAAAGGATTATAGTTAAACAAAGAGGTGAGTGCCCTATCCAAAGAACACTAGTTTTAAATGTATCTGGAACACTTTCCAAACAACTTGACTTATTAACATTGGAAGAGAAAATTAACAGTGGAATGATTACTTCTTTGGGCTGAGAAAATTCCTGCCAACACAGAATTCCATACTCAGTGAAAAATATCCTACAGGAAAGAAGGTAGAATAAATAAGAATGAATAAGAAATACCTTCAGTTTTCATGTGGTCAAAAAAAGAGCATTTGTCAGGAGCAAACCTGCACAAAAGGAAATTTTAAGGGTTTTCTTCAGAGAGAGAAAAAATGATCCCAGGTAAAAATAAAATGACAAGAACAGAGAATCAGGAGGTGATGGCTGATAAGTATTTAAAAATTCCAATCTTGTCCTGCAAGTGCCAATTAAAAATACTTGGTAACATTTATTTAGTAGTTACTACTGCTGGCATTGTTCTGGGCATTTTCACATTAACTCATGTAACAACCACAATAACTATATGAGGAAGGTACTATTTTCATCCCATTTGCAGAGGAGAAAACTGAAGCACAGAGAATTTAAGTAATTCATCTAAACTCACAGATCTAGCGAGCAGCAGAGCCAAGATTCGAACTCAGTCTGTTTGCAAAGTCTGTGCCCTTAGCCATTACACAACTTTACCTCTTAAAAGTTAAGAGAATAAATGACTTGCTAAGGTAGGTAACGTGAGAAGCTGTTTTAAGAAAATAAGTATTTTTCTAAAGGATAAAGTACTTCCAGAAAAAAGGATCCAAAATACAGGTAAAATGGTGGCTTCTGGGGAAGAAGGGAGCACATCCCTTTTTGAAGTGGGAGAAAAATGTGAAAGAAGAAAGAACAGAGAGGAATTCATTGGGGGAAGGGCAGGTTCCCTTGGGAGCTGATGCTGACAAGGTCTTTGCTCTTCATGTCTTCCTGTCTCAGGCCATTATTCTGCAGTTTTCACTTTGGCTTTGAGAGATGCCTCTCAACGATAACTCAAGTTACTGTATCCGCTGACTTACCTGCTGGGCTGTTATTCCCAACAACCTTACCCACTGATCAGCCCTGGCTCACCTGGGCACCAGGGTCCTGTTGTATCATGTGCAATCATCCAGGGTTCTTTCCCTTGCTCCAATAAGGAAATGACATCAGGCTTAGAAATGGAAAGTCCTGTTTATAGGAAAAGAAATGGGATATGATTATGCTGCCACAATTCAAACCAAGTCCCTTGGTCACCAAGGAAGAGAGGCAATTACATGAAGGAAGGTGTAAAGGTTGTCCAGAGGTTTGGAAGATGGAGGTGCCAATGGAACTACCCATTTTCACATTCACAAAGCACAAACAATTCCCTTGGGAACAGAGAACAGAAACTGAGCCAGAAACTACATCTCCCTGGAAATTCACCATGAAGATATCAGAAATTCCAGAAGGCTAGCCCTGATGTATTTAGGGTGGATAACTATGGTGGTTATTCTCCATTTAACCTCTCCCCAATCTATTCCTTGCTGTTTCTGGCCCTGCTGTGTCCCAGACAGCTTACCTCTAAGGACTGTATTACCCTGGCCCTGTGTTTCTCACTGGGTTTGGAGATGGAAAGCATCAACAGGAGGCCAGTGGGCAGGACGAGAGAGAGCCCAGGGTATTTCTTATCCCAGTTGTCCCTCCTTTCACCCAGGAGCTCTGGAGGTGAATACAGTCGCTACTGACCAGGCTCGTCTCTGTGACTCCAGCTCTCCTCATCATCCAGTGACAGTGTTTCCTCCTTTTACTCCTTCAGGCTGGAGGTGGCAACAGCCTCCCACTGCTGGAGTCCCTGGGAGCCCTGTTTCCTGTCTGGCCCTGTATTATACGATATCCTTACCTAGTGAGACCAAGTTACTGAAGTTCTCCAAAGTCACATCCCTGTACAGGTCTCTCTGGGCAGGTTTCAGGCTCTTCCATTCCTCCTGAGAGAACTCTATGACCACATCGCCGAATGTCACCAAGCCCTGAAATAATAAATCCATGTATTACTAGCGAATGAAAGGACTTTTGTGTATTTTGAAAAATTTTGTAATAAGTGAAAAAAAAAGTTTAGAGAATAGTATAATGACCCTCATGAATCCATCACTATGTTTCAACAACTAACAAGACTTTGCAAATCTTGCTTCATCATTTTCCTTCCATCTTTTGACCTCTGGTGTGTTTTGAGGCAAATCCTACATCCAAACAGCATAGTATTTTACCCACTAATACTTTAGTATCTAACAGATTAGACTTAAAAAAATATAAAAAGCACAATAACTAGAATATTATCATATTTAATAAAATTAACAGTAATTTCCTAATAACCAGATCAAGTTTCAAATTGCCCCAAATTGAGAGCTTTTTTTATACTTGGTTTATTCAAATCAGAATTCAAACTAGATCCATATATTACATTTAAATGATAGGCCTCCTAAAGCCTCTCAAATCTCTAACAGTCCCTACAAACTTAAAAACTTTTTACTACTATTAATTTATTAAAGAAACATTTGAATCAGCAGAATTTCCCACATTCTATATTTGGCCAATTGCATCTTCATGATGTAGTTTTAACATGTTTCCATACTTCCATATTTTCTGTAAGAAATTTCTCCAAGTCCTATATTTTAAGATAAAGATCTGAGGCCTGATTCACCTATTTTTGAAGAGCCATGGATATGTCAGAGGTGGTACTGTGTACTTCTTTCCTATAGCATCCCCCTAGGAAGTATATGACTAGTTGTCCCATTTTTAATAAGGTTAAAACGGATGAGTAAGTGCAGGTTTTAACAACCTGACTCATCCAGGAAAATGTATGCGAAGTAGAAAGAGGAAATGGAGAGGGGTGCTGTAGGAAGGAGGTGATGAAACAAGCAAGCCAAACTAGGGCTGAGGCTATGTCATGAAGGAAGTACATTCGCTGATTTATCTGAATAAAGGCCTACATGCTCTCACAGGCTCCTGTGGCTGCAGATGAAACCTCTTTCATACAGCAGGACTCCTACTTTCCACAGGGGTCTGGGAATGAGCAAAATCTAGCTAAGTGGGGTCTAATAAATAAACAAAACAGCATACATGAAACACACAGCAAACATGGGCCTTGTAAATCATAAAGTATTTATTTTTAAACTTTAAATTTTTTTATACTTTAAAAAGGGATTTTTAAATCCCTTTTACCATTTCTCCTTTGAGGTAATAAAAAGGATAGAATCCAAAATGTCTCATAAATCTTTATCTTAAAACATAGGACTTACAGAAATTTAAAAACTATCCTGAAGACAAAGGGTCATAATTAGTCCGTGGATCTCAATCCAGATTATACCTTTGCCCTCAGGACCCATTGGGGATCATGCAGGGATAGTCTAGTTGTCACAGTGTTGGGGGAGGTTGGGCTGGGAGGACAGTGTGCGACTGGCATTTAGTGCCTGGCATCAGGAATGCTAAGGGTCCTGAAGTATCTGGGCCACATACCCAAAAGTGTCCCACACAACAAAGAATTGTACTGTTGAAATCAACAATATCTTCACTGAGAAGAGTTGTTAGACATTACAAGCATTTTTTATGGCAAATTTTATAATAAACACAAGGATTTTTATTTGTTACATAATTATACACCTTATGTCCTGTAAGATATAATCATTCCATTATTTGAGGGCATTTAGCTTAAACAAGATCTGTAAAATCTTCAATGTTTATTATAGTTGTTAATAATCTATCATCCTTCACTGTCCACTTTTCCTTGTTGCTGAAATAAGAAAGCTAATGGAGGGTGTACCTCAGTCACACAGCTGTGGCCCACAACCAACACATATCATTAACCTCAAAATGGACTATTTTATGGTTATTCATCTGTCATAAATTCCCCTGCAAGACTGAAGAACTTCCTGTAACTGAAGTTCCCAATCACATCCTCTATCCTAAGGGTCTCACAAAACAGGAGATGTCACCACATACTGAGACCAAGACTAATCGCTCCAGCTCTGACCATGTCTACAGGAGAGAGGTACAGCTGGCGGCTTCTACTGCAAACACCTAGGCACTGGATAAATTGTAACAAACACCCTATTAAATGCATTTCTAAGCTCTGGAGAAGGTAAGGAAAATTAAATCCCAGAGCTAACAAAAGAAGCAACACGCAAACACACATACATAGGTTGAACCCAGAGACGTAAATAACTATGTCAGCAAGGACACCGTGAAGTCAAACATTTTGGGGATCAGCCTTAGCACGGGGCCTGGGACACAGAGCAACTGGGGTGTGAACCCATGGCCCTCACGTAAAGCTTGGCTCCTAGAGGAGTGAAATGCTGGGCTCAAGTGAAAACCTTGCTGGAAGAATATCAAGGAACCTGCTGCACTCCAGATAGGAAGAAAAGGATTATCACTAATGATACTATTACTACTACTAATATAATTTCCTTTGCCAATCCATAACAAAAGTCCTATTTTTCAGTGAGTCAGGAATTCAAAGTAACATCATTCATGCAGTTGGGGGAAACCCAAATGAAAAATTTAAATGTTCTGAGTTTGAGAAAACTCTTAGGTGCAAAACCTCTCTGAAGAATGGCATCCTTTACCCAGTTCCCTAAGGACTATCACATATTAAATCAACAAAGACAATTCAATGGGGAAAGATTAGTCTTCTTAACAAACAGTGCTGAGACAAATGGATACCCGAATGCAAAGAATGAAGCTGACCACCACCTCACACCATATATAAAAATTGCCTCAAAATAAACTGTAGACCTAAATGTATAGCTAAAACTGTAAAACAAGAAAGCATAGGAGTATATCTTCATGACCTTGGTCCGGCAATGGTTTCTTAGATATGACACCAAACACAGTGACAAAGGAACAAAAAGATAAAATAACCTTCCTAAGTTAAAAGCTGTTGTACTATAAATAATGCCATCACGAAAGTGAAAATACAACCCACAAAACTGGGAGAAAATATTTTCAAATCTTTTATCTGATAAGGGATTTTTATCCAGAATGTAAAAAGAGCTCTCACAACTCAAAAGTAAAAAGATAATACAATTAAAAACTAGGCAAAGAATTAATAGAGATTTCTCCAAATACACAAATGGCCAATAAGCATATAAAAAGACGCTCAACATCACTAACCATTAGGGAAACGCAAATCAAAAGTACAATAAGATGGCACTTCATATCTTTTATGATGGCTATTATCAAGAAACAAAATAACAAGTGTTGATGAGGATGTGGAGAAATCAGAAACCTTATATTGCTGGTGGAACATAAAATGGGGCAGGCACTTTGGAAAACAGTTTTGACCATTTCTCAAAATATTAAACAGAGTTATCAGGTTAACCAGCAATTCCATTCCTAGATATAGAGAAATGAAAATTCATGTCTACCTCAAAACATGTACACCCCAACATTCATAGCAACATTCTACATGACAGCCACAAAGCAGAAACAACCCAAATATCCACAGACTGATGAGTGTCAACAAAATGTGATTTCTATGTATCTCCATGGAATATTATTGGGTATAAAAATGAATGAAGTACTGATACATGCTACAACATAGATAAACTTGAAAACATTACGCTAAGTGAAAAAAAAACAGACATAAAAGATCAAATATTATATGTTTCCATTTATATGAGATGTCCAGAATAGGCAAATCCATAGAGACAGAAAGTAAATTAGTGATTGCAAGTGGATGAGGAGGGGGCAACTGGGAGTGACTGATGTAGACAGGATTTCTTTTTTGGGTAATGAAAATGTTCTAAAATGGACTGTGCTGATGGTTGTACAACTCTGAAAGTATACTAAAAACCACTGATGTGTACACTTATATGGGTGAATTTCATTGTGCATGAATTATATATTCAATAAATAAAACTGTTAAAAATGTTTTGCCGAAACTTTTGTTAATGCTGGTTAAATGTATCAATATTTACCACATTAAAAGTGAGAAATTTAAAAAATATTAACTTATTAAAATAATCAATAAACCTGTAACATGTAAACATATATTTTATGAAAAATAACTCTATTGTCAAAAATTAATAGCCTTGTTTTACATTTTTGTAAATCTCTTTAATGACTGGCTGAATAAAAGTTGGATTTGCACATCTGCTTCTGCATTCAGTGTGTTGGGGTAACACATACCACATAGCTTCTGGGAAACTCCATAATACACTCATTGAAGAATGTGAATGAAAAAGGTTAACAACGTGGTTCTCAAAATAATGTATTATTATAAAAATAATTTTGACCCTCCCCAACCTCCTGAAAGGGTCTCAAGTCTTCCTGGGTCATACTTTGAGAACTGCTGATCTAGTGTTACACAATTTAACATGAATGATTTGAAAACCTGTTGTATTGTGTGAAAAACGTCTGATAAAAATATAACTTCATGTCAAATTTGAAAACAAAACTCAATAGTGTTGCTCAGTATGCATTCATATATGGTAAAACTACTATAAAAATCAAAGGACTGCTAAACACAAAATTTAAAGTAGTCAATATTACTGGTGGGAATGGTAATGTGATATGGGAAGGGGTATCACCTGGGAAGGGAATGTGGGATGCTTAGATGGAATATTAATCTGGGTGAGGAATACATTGATATTATTTATTCTTTATACCACACATACGTTATAGATATATTTTTTTATTTCAAACACCTTATTTTATTATAAAAGAACATAATTCTCTGAAAATTAATTAAAAGTTCTATTTGATACAATTTCAAATTATTTTTAACAATTGGTCACTAACAGAAAACAAAAGGACAATTTTATTATTATTCATTGGAACATTGCCTGTCAGCAGAAACATAAAAGCAATAGGCTCATTTCTCATCTTTAAGCTGTTTCTTTTCATTGGCTTCTTACATACCAAATAGTCATAACCCATTAGATGGTTAGTCTTTAGGGTTTGGAAAGGGCAGTGGATTAACTAACAGTGATTTGGTTTAAACACACACACACACACACACACACACACACACACACACACACAGTGGATTAACTAACAGTGATTTGGTTTTACACACACACACACACACCCTTATCCTAAATGGATGGCTTAATACAACCACTCCAAAACTGATCCTTTAAATAATGAAGGCTTCCAGTCTACCCTAAATATGATTCAACTGTCAACATTTTTCTGAAATAACTATTATTGCAAAGCAACCTGTATCTCTGAAGCTTCCTTCTGAAGTAAGGTCAGAAACTGGTGATAAAATCTGAATAAGTAGAATAAGTTAACTTGGGTTGTAGTCTAGGCTCTTGACACTTACTACTTTAAATGACTCAACTAACTTCTCGGCTTCAGTTTTCACATCTCTACAGGGTATATAGTGGGAAATGAATAGCTTTGAGAGTCTTTATAGCTCTAAAAGATCATGCTTCTAAATTTTCGTGACTTCAGATGAGTGTGTAGGGTGCTGGGGAATTCTACATATTGTAAATATTGGATGATATCTCTGTTATATACAGTTTTATAGCTGTAATGTGATGTCATAAAATGGTATATGAGATCATGACATCAGAAAATATGTTTCATTACAAAGAGAATTTCTATTATATGAGAAAATCTTCCTCCCCAATACAATGTCAACTTGTTTGATAAACTGCACTGTACTCTCTTTTTTTTAGAGGGTGACCGAATCAGTGCATATAAACCGATGGTCTTGCCCCACAGCTTTCTCCTCAACTGGACTCACATATCCTTCTCCATATGTTCCTAAATTAAAATGGTGGATGCCAATTGTAAGCAATATGTTGGAGAACTTTTAACTTTGAGCTTAAAATTTTGTGCCAGCATTTTTTCCCCTACAATCCATTTCCTAAACATGCATAGCTCTAAATTAAGGCCCTAATGTGAGGAAATGGCAGGCAGTAGATAGAGATACTTAGCAGTTTCCTTCCCCTATCCATTTAATGAGAAAAGTAGGGACAACATTAGAAACTAAAAAAAAAAAATTAGATTTGCCTCTTATTAGAAGTTTCACCTTGGTCATCTCACTTAATCTCTCTGAGCCTCCATTTTCTCATTTGTAAAATAGATAAACTAATAACTAGTTTTTAGAATTTTTGAAGGGTTGGTGAGTTAACACTGGCAAAACACCTACCACAGTGTTCTGAACACTGTGGGAAATCAACAAATGTTAGTTCCTGCATCACACTTCCTTTGTGCCTCCGTTCCTTTTTTTTGTTTACTTTTATTTTTTATTTTGCTATCATTAATGTACAATTACATGAACAACATTATGGTTACTAAACTCCCCCTATTATCAAGTCCCCCCCACATACCCCTTTACAGTCACTGTCCATCAGCGGTGTAAGATGCTATAGAATCACTACTTGTCTTCTCTGTGTTATACTGCCTTCCCCATATCCCCTCCCTGCCCCCTGCTACATTATGTGTGCTCATCCTAATAGCCCTTTTTCCCCCTTATCCCTCCCTTCCCACCCATCCTCCCCAGTCCCTTTCCCTTTAGTAACTGTTAGTCCATTCTTGGGTTCTGTGAGTCTGCTGCTGTTTTACTCCTTGAGTTTTTATAGATATGTTTTTGTATATATTCTTTGATAGTATGAAATGTTTTACGAGTTTTTAAGGCGGGGGTGACATTTAAAAATACAAGAAATGAAACCACCTAGGTTGGTGGAAAGATCAAAGTTATCTCATCTTTGGCCCCATTCAACCATGGTTCTGATGAGGAAGGCTCTCAGATTATATTAAGAGAATGTTTTCGATCCACCAGCACTCTGAAAAGGGCATCGTGCACATATATCTATAGTGCTGGAGAAGAGAGAGCCACTAAGCGAAGTGGAGCACCACCATTCATTCCCTGGAATGGAGAAACTGAAGGGGATCAGCAAGACACGGAAGTCTCAGGATAAAGAAAGAACACAAATGCTCATACAATGTGGAAGAGAGTATTTCAAGGGTAGAGGAAATTTCAGCTTACCTGTGCCATGGCTTTTAGAACTACCCTAGCTGCTCTGATTTCTTTAGATGATTCTCTTGGACAAGGGCAGCGTCCTGAAAAGGCTGAGTAGGGGGAGAAAGGGGAAATTGCTCATAAACCAAGCTCACCTCTGCACTCCTTAATAGACAAGCTTAAAACAATTGTACTTCCAGTGTCCCTGTTCTGCTTCCCTTGCCCTCCCCTTGTCCCTCAACACAACACTAACATGAAGAACTAGAGAGTTAACAAAACTCAGCCCCTCCCTACACTCTAGGGAAACCAAAAGATGGATTCAAAGGAAGTGTACTCCAGCACGGACATAGAATCCATGCACCTCAGCGGGAGGAATTCTGGCCTGGACAGCCTCCCATTTTGCTGATGCTGACCCTATACCCTAGCTGGCTCCCACCTACTCCAAGTAATCCCCCCCTGCAGCTGCAGCAGGGAGGATCACAGCTCACTCACTTTACTCTCTGTAAAGATGAGGACAGCACCTGCAGGTTAGGAGTACAGCATAATCTGTCCTGAGAAAACACAGCCCTAAAAACACTCTTAGCTTCTCTGGGCTCACCAGGAAAACCACCTTGGGCACTTCCCTGGCTCTATTTCCTTCTTCATATCTTTGCTGATGTTCAGATGTTAAACAGAGTTGGGTGAAAAAGGTAGGTGATAGAATAGTATGTGTAATGTAACCCTATTATAGGAAGAATATACATGTACACACGCACACATGCATGTGTGCAAGCACAGCAGATAGACTGAAAGGATCAAATATTTATATAACATTTTTCTCTAGATGTGTAATTATGGGGGAATCTTTGGTTTTTCTGTATTTTCAAGTTTTCCCTTAAGGCTATGTTTTATAATCACAAATAATACAAATAATCCCTTCCTCCTCATTGTGGAGGGTGGATTATAAAAGGGAATATGAATGGAGTGACTTAGGAGTGACAGTGGAATGCCTTGTATGCTGAGGGAGCTTGATTTTCTCCATAGTTTTAGAGCCTTTGAGGGTGTATTCGCAAACACTTTCCACGAAGAGTTAAGGTTTCATATCAAAGTCTTCCTGTTTCCTTAGTCCCCTCACTCAGCTGTACAGAGACCTCTCTCAACCCTCTTGTCACAGTCCAGGGTGTCCAAAAATGAATCACAGCTAATTTACAGAGGTACCTCTTACACCTAGAAAAAGAAATGACCTTAGCCAGTGTTGTAAGGTTACTTATTAGTTTAATTACTAATGTTTCGCCATTACCCAGTTTACCCATTTTTCTTCTCCTTCTGGGCACATAGAAAATAACATTCCCAGCCCTTTGCAGTTAGGCAGGGCAATAAACTGGTTTTGGGCAACAGAACATGAGCTGAGATGATGTGTGTGACTTCAGTCTGAGGCACTGGGAAGATGGCACAGTGCTCCAATCTTTCTATTCCGATTTGGTGGCCAAGGAGGCTGTGCATTTCAGATGCTGCAGCTATAGGATGGTGGAGTTTCCTGCAGTCTGGGATCCTACCTATGCTGAGGCCTACTGGATACATAACATATTAGGGACAAGAAATAAAGTTATTTTGGAAGTCACTGAGATTTGGGGGTTGTTTTCTACTACAGCATAACAGTCTGTTCTAAGTTAAACATTCATTCAGCTATACTCTGACTACATAGAAAAAAAGTTTATATTATATTTTATATTTTATATGACTCAGGCCCTTGCTCAATGTGAGAAAGAACAATTAACAAAAAGAAGAGGAAGCTTTCAAAAATAACAGAGCAGAAATGTCCATTTCCAACTTTGTATGACTCAAAGGGAAAATTTCGAACTCACAATGTGCAACCAAAGACCCCGAGAAGGCATGTCATGAATCATGGGCAAAACCAGGCTCCTCTAGATCTCTAACATCGAATCTTTGTATAAATCCTTCTGAGCAAAGTTCAGCCATCCATACACCAGCTGGTAAAGCTTGAAGCTACATCCCTGGATTTCCCTACTTCTAAATTGACAAGATATTCTTATTCTTCAAAGGCCATGGGTCCCACCTCACACAGCAACTGGGAGAAGCTGCCATGTCATGAGAAACGCACCTGTATAGGTTATAAAAGTGCTGGGCATTCTGTGGTCCTACTTGTAAAATATACGCATATATCAATAAAGACGGTACAGATAAATTAGATGGGAAATGTCTAGGATGTTTTATCCTTAAAGACTACTTTGGTTATCTCTGGGTTAAGATCTTCAATTTTCTTAGTTTTACTTAAGTATAGTTTTTTCAATAACCATACATTAATTTTTAAATATATAGTTTTAAGTTCTGCTAAATGTAAGCTACTCCCAAATAGCAGGTGAAAAAGAAAATACTTACTTTTTATTTTTAAACAATCCTCCGTTGAACATGAAATAATAGTTTAGGATAGTCTAGAAACAGTTGTATTTTCACAGAATGGCTTTTGTTGTTTCTGCTTTGTCAGCTCCCAACAGTTGTTGCAAACTTCTTGATTTGGTAACTATATTTATGTGTGCTGGAGGTTCGCCTGGAAAAGAACCAAAAGTCACTTGGGCCACGTCCTGCCACCAAATGAAATGGTGTATTTTTTTTCCTACCTGTATGTATAGCAGTAACAATATTATACACAGCAGTAATAGTAGTATAACTTCATTCAGGTACTTGGACCCGATTCCAATGTGTGTAAGTATGTGGGAGGGGGTCTTCCTACACATATTTACACCAAGCAATTCTCAAACACCAGCAGGGTGTTGGAGAACTTAACTCAATTCTGATGCCATCTGCCTGGAGACAGCACCAGATTCCCCAGGTTAAGGCTCCGTCCTACAAGACTGCCCTCCACCCGCCACTCCAGATGCCTGTCGCAAGCCCCAGGCAGTTACCTGTGCTTCTGACCTACCATCTACAGATTGGAGGTTCCTGCAACCTCCCCCTTAGGTTCGATTAATTTGCTAAAGCGGCTCACGGAACTCAGGAAAACGCCTACATTTACCAGTGTAATAAGGATACCATAAAGGATACAAGCGAACAGCCTGATGAAAAGAGACATAGAGCAAGGTCCCAAATAATGGAGCTTCTATCCTTGTGGAGCTTGGGGCCTGGCTCAGTGGCATGTGGAGGTGTCTGGTTCCCCAAGCTTAGAAGGTCTCTCTGACCAAGAAGCAGGATGCAACCATTCAGAGCAGGCAAAGCAGAGCGGAGAGAGCAAGCTCTTCTCACAGGTTTTGTGAGGGCTTCACTGCATAGTCATGATTGACTAAATTATTGGCCATTGGCTGATTCAGTCTCCAGCCCTGCCCTTGGATGGGGGCGTCCAAAAGTCTCACTAACATGACAAAACACCCATAAGACTCTTCAGTGTTCTCAGGAACGGTGGATGAAGACCAACAATACCTGGGAAATAGGTATTTGGTCATTCATATATGACATGACGACTGCTCTGGTCATGCAATATCTCCTTCTTATGAATTCTCACAGCATATTACCAGGATAAACTAGTGCTTTTTATCACCCTTTACTTTGGAAATTTGTATACTAGTTTTATCTCCCCAATTACATTATTTGTAACTTCAAAATAGAGACCATAACTTTTTTAAAGCATTTTGTCTCACCTAGTTCTAGATTAGGAATTAGCATACTTACAAATTTTTAATAAATATTTAATATCTCAAAGGAATTCATTATAAAAATACATGAAGTAGTATGCACAAGAATACTTTTAGGACTATTTTACAACTAAAATTATAGAAATATAAATATCCTTTAGTAGGCAATAAAATGAATAAATTAAGGTGCACTTCAGTAATGAAATACTATACAGTGATTTTACAAATATAGTATTAACATAACCAATGCATAATTAAATGAGGCAGGCAGGTTACAGAATTTATATAAAAGTGATAACACTATAATATCTCACAGAAAAATATTTGAAATATATCCATCAAAATATTAAGAATATCTTGGATGGAGGAATTAATTTTTAAAGTTTCTAGATTTTTGCATTAAGTTTATATATTCCATAATAAAAATCGTAACATATTTTTTCCACTTAAAAATAAATAACCAGAGTTGCAGTTGGTATTTATTTTCCTGGCAGCAGAAAAATTATTGAACAATTGAGCTAATGTCTATGACATGAATGGGGACAAAAAAAGAAAATTAGTGCAACGGAAGCAAATAACAACTAAAAGTTCTTTAATGGTCCTTTAAATGTTGACTCATATTCGCTGGTACACTGAGATAGCTTCATTATCAAAAACATCCTGTGAATGACCAATTTTCAAGAAAGTGCAATTTCCAAATTAAGTAAGACCGTGTATGCAAAACAGAAGGCTTCGTATCAAATAAACAGCGAGTTTCTTCTCCATTCATAATTAAAATATTTTTTGGATGGGATCTTTGTAAAATTTGAACATTTTTTAATTTACAATTTTGGTCATTATTCAGACTCATCATTCTTTGATGATCATTATTTGATTTGTCAGATCATTTCACTGTTCTGGTTAACTCTCTGTAAGTATATTTTTTAATTAGCTGGATAATATTCTATCACATGAATGTAATACATGATGGACAATTCCTCTTCTGTTTCCCTAATGTTATAAATTTTGAACATCTCAAAGGCTGTTGTTACCAGGTTTTCTTTGACTTTAGACTTGTGGCTTTACATTTTCAGAGGTCACAAATCTGAAAATGTTATAAAACATAAATCTTCTTGCAAGAAAAAAATTAAATGAATCAGTACCTGCAAAAATTGTGCATTAAATTTCAGGGTGTCTGCAGAGCCTGACATATTAGAGTAGAGACAAGGATCCTCTTTAAAACCCTGCTATAACCACTTACAAACATCAAGTACTACTAACTATATTCTTTTACTTTTCATGATTTATCCAAAGAACGACAGGGATTTGGCCTGAAACAAATTTAAGACTAACTACCCAGATATTAAAATGCCCCAAATAAAATTGGATCTGGTCACTAAGACAAACTTTTATCTGAATTCACTGTGAATTCAGACTTCTGTGATAGATCCTCAATCACACTGTTACTCCTGAAAGCCAGGAACAGCAGATCTTGTTCATCAATCCATACCGTGAAAATCAGAGATATCACTAGTGATACATGAGCTGGGCTATCTGAACTCAAATGTGCAGGGCCATCACTCATGAATCAACAAATCACAACCCTCCAAAAGACGTAGATCTATGCTGCCAGACTCTTGGGCACAGAAATAGTGGAAAGGAGAAACTGAACAGTTTGATAATCAAAGATGAATTATCAGACAACTAGCTGTACCAGACATTAAAATATATAATAAAGCCTCTCTAACTAAAACAGTGTGGTACTGTATAAATAGACAAACAGACCAGTGGAGTAGAACAGAAGGCCTAGAAACAGTACCAAATATATAAGGAAATTGAAAATATGATTAAAATGGCATCTCAAGTCACTGGGGCAAAGACAAAGTTTTTAATAAATGGTGCTGGGTAGCCATTTGGAAAATATGAAATTAAATCCATACCTCACAGCCATTCAAAATTAAACTCCAAATGAACTGGAGATCTAAATGCAAAAGATGAAACCATATAGGTAGTAGAAAACACAGGTACATTCCTCTTTAATTCTGGGGTTGGAGAGGCTTTTAAAATCCAGAAGGAATAAAAGAAAATATTGGTAAATTTGACTACATAACAATACAAAAATCACATGACAAAAAATAACATAAACAAAATAAAAAGACAACTTGACAAAAATACTTGCATCATATATCACAGATGAAGGACTAACATTCCTAATATGTAAAGAGTTCTTAAACATTCAAACAAAACACACACACACACACACACACACCAAAAAAAAAAAACTGAAAGAAAAATAAGAAAAAGATATGAAGAGACAATTCACAAAAATGATGTAAAAATGACCTGTGAGCATATGAAAAGATGTTCATTGACATAGTACTAGAAGCAGTTAGGCAAAAAAAAAAATAAGTAAAAGGCATTTGGTTTGAAAAGGAAGAAGTAAAATCATCTCTGTTCACAGATGACATGATTTTATAAAGTGTGTAGTAGAAAACCCTATAGATTCTACAAAAAAACTGTTAGAACTAATAAATACAGCAAAGTTGCAGGATACAAAATCAACATACAAAAATCAGCTGCACTTCTATACACTAACAGTGAACAGCTTGAAAGGAAATTAGGAACATAATTCCGTCTATGATAGTATCAAAAAGAACAAAATATTTAGGAATAAACTTAACCAAGGAAACAAAAGACTTACACATTGAAAACTATAAAACATTGCTAAAAGAAATGAAGAACAGAAATAAATGGAAAGATATCCTGTGTTCAATGACTGAAAGACTTAGTATTGTTAAGATTTAATATTGGTCAGCTATGGACTGAATTGTGCCTTCCCCCCGTGTGCCCCCACCCCCAGCACCATATTCATGTGTTGAAGGCCTAACCCCTAGCGACACTGTATTTGGAGATAGGGCCATTGTGGAAGTAACTAAGGTTAAATGAAACCCTGCTATGATAGTACTAATATCCCTCTAAGAAGAGACAGCAGAGTGCTCACTTCCTGCCACGTGAGGACACTGTGAGAAGGCGGGTATCTGCAAGGCAGGAAGAACCTTCACCAGAACCCAAATATGCTGGCACCCTGATCTCAGACTTGCAGTCTCCCTAACTGTGAGCAACCTGATTCGACCAAGATAGATATCAATACTACCTAAAGTGATATACAGATTCAATGTAGTCCTTATCAAAACCCAACGTTTTTGAAGAAATAGAAAAATCCATCCTAAGACTCGCATTAGAATGTCAAGGGATCCCAAAGAGCCAAAACAATCTTGAAAAAGAACAAAGTTGGAAGTCTCATACTTCCTGATTTCAAAACTTACTACAAAGCTACAGTAATCAAAACAGGGTGGTACTGCCATAAAGACTGATATCTAGACCAATGAAATAACATGGAAACCCTAACATAGATGGTTAAGTGATTTTCAGCAAGGGCACCAAGACCATTCAATGGGGGGAAAGGACAGTCTTTTCAACAAGAAAAACTGGGTATCTACATGTAAAATGAAGTTGGACCCTTACCTAATACCATATACAAAAATTAACTCAAGATGGATCAAAGTTCCAAATATGAGCTAAAACTATAAAACTTTTAGAAGAAAACACAGGAAAAGATCTTTATAACACTGGATTTAATAATGACTTCTTGGATGTGACAAAGCACAGGCAACAAAAGGACTTTATCGACAGAATAAAAAGACAATCCTTGTAATGGGAAGAAATATTTGCAAATCATATATCTGACAAGGGATTGGTACTTAAAACATAAAAAGAATTATGACATAACAACAAAAAAAAAAACAACCTGAATAAAAAATGGGCAAGGGGCATGCATTTGTCCAAAGATATACAAATGGCCAGTAAAAACAAGAAAAGATCCCCAACATTGCTAATCACTAGGGAAATGCAAATCAAAACCACAATGAGATACCACTTCAGACACATTAGGATGGCTATTAAAAAAAAAGTGTTAACAAGAATGTGCAGAAAAACTGGAAACCTTGTGCATTTTGCTGGTGGGGACGTAAAACAGAGCAGCAGCTGTGGAAAATGGTATGAGGATTCCTCAAAAAAATTAAACACAAAATTATCATGTGATCTAGCAATTCCATTTCTGGGTATATACCCAAAAGAAGTGAAAGCAAGGACTTGAAGATATGTGTAAATCCATGTTCACAGCACTACTCACAACAGTCAAAAGGTGTAAGCAATCCAAGCATCCACTGATAGATAAATGGGTAAACAAAATGTGGTATATATGTGTACAATGGGGTATCACTCAGTCTTAAAAGAAAGAAAATGCTGACATATGCTACATATGATGACATATGTGGATAATTCATGAAGACATTATGCTAAGTGAAATAAGCCAGACACAAAAGGATAGAATACTGTATACTTCCACTTATATCTTAAAGAGACAGAAGGCAGAATGACAGTTTTTGGGGAGTGCAGAGAAGGGGGAATGGAGAGTCATTTAATGGGTACAGAGTTTCAGTTTTGGAAGAAAAAAAGAGGTATGGTTGTGATGGCTACACAACAATGTAAATGTACTTAATGCTACTGAATTGTATACTTAAAATAGCTAACATGCCAAAATATATAAAGAACTCATGTACCTCAACAAACAAAAAGCAAATAATCCAATTAAGAAATGGGCAGAGGACATGAATAGACACTTCTCCAAAGAAGAAATTCAGATGGCCAACAGGCACATGAAAAGATGCTCCACATCGCTAATCATCAGAGAAATGTAAATTAAAACCACAATGAGATATCACCTCACACCAGTGAGGATGGCCAACATCCAAAACACAAACAACAACAAATGTTGGCGAGGATGTGGAGAAAAGGGAACCCTCCTACACTGCTGGTGGGACTGCAAATTAGTTCAACCATTGTGGAAAGCAGTATGGAGGTTCCTCAAAAAACTCAAAATAGAAATACCATTTGACCCAGGAATTCCACTCCTAGGAATTTACCCTAAGAATGCAGCAGCCCAATTTGAAAAGACAGATGCACCCCTATGTTTATCGCAGCACTATTTACAATAGCCAAGAAATGGAAGCAACCTAAGTGTCCGTCAGTAGATGAATGGATAAAGAAGATGTGGTACATATACACAATGGAATATTATTCAGCCATAAGAAGAAAACAAATCCTACCAATTGCAACAACATGGATAGAGCTAGAGGGTATTATGCTCAGTGAAATAAGCCAAGTCGAAAAAGACAAGTATCAAATGATTTCACTCATATGAGGAGCATAAGAGCAAAGAAAAAAACTGAAAGAGAAAAAACAGCAGCAGACTCATAGAACCCAAGAATGGACTAATAGTTACCAAAGGGAAAGGGACTGGGGAGCATGGATGGGAAGGGAGGGACAAGGGAGAAAAAGGGGCATTACGATTAGCAGACGTAATGTTGGGGGGGCACGGGGAGGGCGTACAACTCAGAGAAGAGAAGTAGTGATTGTATAGCATCTCACTACGCTGATGGACAGTGACTGTAATGGGGTTGGTGGGGGGGACCTGATGAAGGGGGTAGTTTAATAACCATAATATTGCACATGTAATTGTAGATTAATGATACCAAAAAAAATAGCTAACATGGTAAACTCTATGTGTATTTAACTTTTATGTGTATTTAAACATAAGAAAACCCAACAAAATAAGGAGATTAGTTTTATACAATGGGTGAGTGGGAACAGTGTGGAAAGAATGCGGTAATAGGATTGAGAGAGAAGGAATGGTGAAGGAATGATTGAGTAGATCTTTTTGTCCAATTCTGACTGTTAGACTCCTGGTATGTTTCACATACTCAAAAAATAATTAAAATCAACAAGGATGTGTGTGTGGGGGAATCCAAAGTAAAATCCAAACAGTAACAAATGAACCTATCTGCATTACAAGTGACTTAACATTACCATACAAAGGTTGTAGGGAAAACTACTTTCACTATATACTGTATGACTAAAGACAAAAAGAATTGTGTGAGAGTACAGGAGTATGGGTTAGCAATTCTTAAACTACTTTCTACTCAGGACTGAGCAAATAAAAAAATAAATATATATACTGTGGTTAATGTGAGTCGCTTTTCACTGTTAGAGAAACGAGTTATAAAAAAGTAAATGGAGAAGGGTAGAATAAACCCTGTGGTGTTGAATTGGAATTGGAGATATCATACAAAATCATGGATTATCTGTATAGGTATACATACAAATAGATACAGATGTGTGTGTATTGAGACACAGATGTCACAGCTGAGAGGGACTAGAAGCAATGACATCCCAATAGCAATGAGCATATCTAATCTTGGTTTCTAAATATCATTTTCTAAAAGATGGAGCCAGTGCTCCCTTGGAAATTTGCTGGTTCCAGGACTGGGGCTGAAAAAGTACAAAATCAGCCTGGAATATCTTGTGGTGCCAGAAAATAAGGAAGTATTTAAAAAATAAATAAAAGGGACACAATGAAAAGACACAGGAATCAACTTGAAGGGGCTTCCAAGGGCCCAATCTGGGACAATTTGAGCAACAAAATGGTAGTAATGGATTACAACCTATAGAACAACAAAAAAAAAAGAAAAACAGCCTATATTTGTATAAATAATTTAGTAAATAAGTGGGGGAAAAGGAAGCTCTACACTAGGATTCTAATTAATGAATGTAGAAGGAAGGATGGAAACAAAAAAATCACCCTTTGGCAAATAGCCAGTAGTAACATTTTTAGGCAAGAATTATCAATGGATGTTAAGTGGGATGAGAAAACGGTATTTACTTAGGCTTAAAGTATTTCTCCACAAAACACATATTAATTATAATGAGAAAAACAATTACTTTGCAGTGGAGAAATCTGACAGACACCACCTTAACCAAGTGATTAAAGTTAACACCACTAATTATGAAACAATCGAACTCATGGGCTCCTGATATGATGCATAGAGAAGAACACATCACTTTTGGGGTATTCTTGCCCCAAATGCATACTCTGAATTTAATCATGAGGAAGCTTCAGACAACCTCAAATTGAGGAACAGTCAGTGCTGCAGAATCTGCAAATTAGACGGCCAGTTCTCTTCAAAAGCATTAAGGTCATGAAAGGCAAAGAAAGATTGAGGAACTGTGCCAGATAAAGAAGATAGAAAAGACTTATCATCTAACTGCAGCATATGATTCTGGACTGGATCCTTGTTTAGAAAAAGGGCACAATGAAAATAAGGTCTGTAGATTAGTTAGTGGTAGTATATCAATGTTAATCTACTAGTTTTGATAATGTATGGTGATTACATAAGATGGTAACATGGAGAAGTTGGGTTAAGAGTATCTGGAAATTCAATTTTTGCAACACGTTTAAGCCTGAAACTAATTTAAAATGAAAGTTAAAAAAAATTTTTTTTAATGAATATTAGGTGTGCAGGGAACAGGGTGGATACGGGCCTTTCAGTTCACCTTCAAGGTTCCCAGTAACTCACTCCAATGGCAAATACAGGAGACCAGGTCACTTTCGCAGGGGGTGGAGTCTCTGTTATGCAAGAAGTTTCAGAAGAAGGCAAAAATAGCGTGTCATGAAAAAACAGAAGGGTTTTAGGGAAAGAAGAAAACCTGCTGCCCCTGGAACTTGGCTTTTGGATGTTCAATAGCAATTTTTTCCTTTTCTCAACGTCTTTCTTGGAGAAGAGTTCAGGAAAAGGAATCATGAGTCATGAGGACATTTTTGAAGGGTCATTCCCTCCCCTCTTACACAGTTGGAGGGAGGTCAGAGAAGACCAGACATGATGCCCAATCCCAGTGTCACAGGAAAGGCTGAGGTTAGCACTTCCCAGGGCCACAATCTACCCTAACTTCACAGATTCTTAAGGGGTCTGAGCACTGGAGTCACAGGGACGCACACTGGGCACTGAATCAATGGCCAGTGTCATATGAACACAACCAAACATCCACTCTTGAGATACACAAGGACACAACCACACAGACACCTCCACACTCTCATACACAATCACAATCTCACACCCACGAAGAAGACAGAGTCACACAATCTACTCCCCACTATGACACACAGTCACTCTCATATAGTCCCAGACTTCCCACACCAATACCCATAAATGCCCCATCCATACAAAATAACATATCCACTTGGAGGACCCATACAATCATTGGCGCTCTACTCTGGCCCACTCAGTGTTAACCAGTCATAACTGAACGTAACTCTGGAAACACACACAGTCACACTCACATAGGCAGACACATCGCATTTGCACACACAGCAAACATTTCACAGACACACCCTAAGGAAGACAACAGGGATACACACGCAGTGTCACCACACAAAGACATACAATTGCACACAATACCATATATGGCCACAATATAATGATATAATGCAAACGAAACCATACACCCACCTTAGAGCCATGTAATCATAACTGCACAGACGCCCGTACTCGTCGTGGTCACTACACTCACACCCAAGAACAAGGAGTACAGCCACATATTACACAAGGCTACAAGCAGTAATCACCTCCACAGTCACAAGCACCCCACACCCCAACACACAGTATCACACATGGTTGGTTACACAAACACAAGACTTACACCCTAGAGATAGGCAGTCACAACCCGTACACGTACGTACACACACACACAGGCACCCACACCTTGTCACAGTCACAAAGACTCATTCAGAATCTGGCATCCTCAGCCCACTGTCGCCTGAGCTCACACACCATAGACTCTGGACACGCACTCGTCCCCGCCCCGTACTCCCAGACCCCTCACCTTCTGCCTCCCCTTGGTCGCGTTCGAGTCCCTGCGGAGCTAAAGATCTCTCCACGACGTCAAAGGAGACGTCGGGCCGCTGTGGACTCTGGGAGACGTAGTCCAAAGCCAGACAAGCCACAGACAAGATGGCGTCCTCGAACCGCAAAGACTAGGTTTGGCCCGTTTGACCGTACGCCCGGGAGGCTTCCAAGACGGAGTCCACGCCAAAAACCTCCCACTAGGCTTGAGGTGATCTTCTTCCAAGGCAGGATTACTCACCCCGAGAGCCCCATAATCACAGGAAGAGGCAGCCAAGTTCGTGCGGGAGAGACAGAGACAGAGACTGTATCGACCAGCAAAGCCTTAAGGGAAGTGTAGTCCAAGGCCGGTAAAGCGGCGTTGCTGTTGACAGAAGGTAATCAGATACCAGCCTGGGCCTGGTCGCAGAGACCGTGCGGGCCGCGTCGCGAAGACTTATGGGAGTGCTCACTCACTCTCTTGAGTGCGCAGGCGCAGCGCACCGAGTGGACATTTTGGTCTTTGTCCGCGGGTCGGTCCGGCCCCTGGGTCCACGTGGCGCGAAAGTAGGAGGTGGGATGTGGGCGTCTTGGGCCGGTGGGGTCGGGGAGGTTGAAGGGGAGGATTCCCGGTCTATTGGGGTGCGGCGCGGGGGCGGAAAGTGGGTTTAAGAGCGTCTGGCCTACGTGTAGAGTGGGGGTGGGGGCCTCTAAGGAGGGCTCGAGCTTGTGTGACCCGAGAAGTTTGACCGCAAGTTTGACCGGATGTTCGGGATTGTTGAGTAAGAAACTATGTGGGTGCCGAATTGTGTATGGCCGCGTCTGTGAGGGAGATGTAGGAGACCAGCATTGAGACAACATCTGAGCCGCACTTCTCTTGTCGAAAGTGCTGATAATGACAGTGCTGTCTTCCTGGAGTGTCCATTTAACTTGAAGATTTGAAGGGGGAAAAAAGCTAAGTGGTAAATAATTTAAAACTGGCTTTTTATATAAAAACACATTTCTTCTTAATTGGAGCAGAATGCAAATCACCGTTTTTTCTTCCTTTTTTTTTTTAAACAAGCAAGAGTATTTCAAAGGAGCTTTTTGTTAGGGGGAGCCTGCTTTAGACGATCTCAAATCTTTGGAGATGTTTTAAAAGGGCTGCTCTTAAGGCCTCGGCTAAAGTCAGCGTTATACTGTGAGAAGCAGTGTCGTATAGCGCAGAAAGCCTACGATTAGGGAGTCAAGGGTTTGGGGTTCTACGTAGGCACAGTTATGCTCATTCTTTGAAGAAAACTTCGTTGCTGGAATGTTTACCCATGAGTCTGGACTACATTCTAGATGTCCTAATCTTAAACGAAACCCAGTTTGTATGGATTTTGTGCAATAATGAAAAAAATTGCTTCTGTCTGCAAAAATACCTTTTTTAAGGAATCCATCCACATTCTTCCCATCGTTTTAAATATAAGTGAGTTAAATATGGGGTAACAAATTAATATCTACATATCAATAGCCTTCAAATACATATAAACAGCCAGGGAGAAGACGTAATAAAACTACTACTTAAAATAGCAATAAAAAAAATATTGAGGAATGAACTTATTATGGAAAACTATTAGAAAAGAACTTTAAAAAAGTGTTAAAGGCCATAACGTGAACAAATAGATAAGCCAGGTTTTTCAGTAGGAAGACATAAAGAAGTGTGTGCTAACTTAATTAAATTGATTAATTGTGGTCCAATAAAAAGTACAGTTTTTTTCTTTTGGAATTAGATAAGCTCATTTTGCACTATATATGGACAAACAGACAAACTAGAATAACCAGTAAAGCTGAAAAAGAAAAGCATTTGGAGTGCGGCGAGGTAGGAGCCCAATGGTAACATTTTAAAATATAAGTCCTCAGAAATTAAAATAATGTTACTGCTAACACAAAATAGGCCTATGAAGAAAAGTTGGGCAATATCTGTAACTACAGATGTATTTTCTTTTTGACCCAGCTATTTCACATCTGGAAATTCTACAAATGCACCTGTATTTTGCTTGAAATTGTATGATGTACAGGGTTGCTCATAGGAACAGTTTGTGCCTAATAGTAGGAGATAGGTTCGATAAAATGATGGTATATCAACAAGACAGAGTAATATGCTGCTGTACAAAAGAATGAGGAGGAAGCTTTCTATGTACTGACACTGAAAAACCTCCAAAAATGTATTAAGTGAAAAAAGCAAGGTGTACCATGCATGGTATGCTTGATTTGGAGTAAGAAAGGGGAAAAATATGTATTTTCTATTTTAAAAATGCAAAAAGATATACAAGAAACTTAAAAAAGTGGTCTCTGTAGGGGGTAGTGGTGCTAGAATAGATGTGGTAAGGCAATTTTTTTTTAAAGCTTGTAGGCCATGGAACCAGGCTGCCTCTTTTAACTCCTTCTGCCAATTTGTGCCTCAGTGACCTTAGGCAGGTACTTAAACTTGTGCCTCATTTCTCCTCTAGTAATGCAGAGAAAATAATAATATCTGATTCACAGGGTGGTTGTGCAGATCAATGAATTTTAAATTCTAAAGAATAGTGCCTGGTATGTAGTAAGTACCAGGTAAATATTAAATAATAGTATTATTACTATCTGTAAAATAATACCTTCTCAGAAATAGTACAGCCATTTGTACTGTCCTGGTAGAAAAATTTGAACAATTCAGATATGTAGGTGCTCTTTCATGTTTATAAACTTTTTTTTTACATTTTTATAACTGGCATGAGGAAGTTAGATTTCTGTGTTCAAGTTACATTCATCTTTAGAAACTCATTACCTCCTTCATGAGATTTGATTTCTATGATGGTTACTTTCTCATGGTTCTAATTCAGAAACTCTGATGGTATTTTTACAAAATTCCAATTGTGACTTATTTTTAGCCAGAATGCATCAGAGATACCTTCAAATTGTACAACATGAGGAGAGACATACTATAATGACTGACCCATCATTAGTGATTGTTTTTTTTTCCCCTTTATGACCTAACAGTAATCTGGTTTTATTTATAAACTGTAGTAATGGTTTTATTTTGGTAAATACAAATGTCCATTACCCATCAATTATTTAATGGATGGTTTTAACCTAAATAAATACTCTTTGGTGAATCAGTAATTTCTTCAAGGATTGCTAAGTGATTTTCTAGTTTTTTATTCCTTTTACATTTATTTGATTGCTACCTCAATTTTCCTGGTTTTTGCTTCTCAAAGCATCATTTTGGAGTTGTGTTCTAATAACCGCAACTACTGTAGTTCTATTATCTATTTTATATAACAGTATTAGCTGGTGAACTCTCCTTCAAGCTGATTCCTCCGTCTCATTTTAACTTGCTACCATTTAACTTTGAAAGCTTTCTTGCACTCCAGGCCCACCTTGCACCTTCCCTTCCAGGTTTGGAATTGGCCATTTCTCCAAGGAGCTCTGGTTCCTTTATTGGAGAATGCTATTAAGAGACCAAGATTTGGGTGCTGGATGTTCTCCTTGCTGAAGAGGTAACACTGTTTCAAGGCCATTTCAGTGACAAAGCTACAAAATCTATTTTTAAAAAACATGACTTCATTTTAGTATTTCTAATTCAGTTTAAATGGTACAGTATGTTTACCTAATAATTAGCTCCTAATTGTATTTGACAGTAAAATTTTGAAACATGTTTAACAGAAGTACTTATTTTCTTTGTTTTATATTGCAGTATAAAGAAAATGTTTTCAAAATAACAATACTGATATTTGTAGTAACCATAAACACACTGTATCATGTTACTTTTTCATGGATCTAATTGAGAACCTCTGAAGATATTTTTGCAAAATCCCAATTTTGACTTAATTTTGGCCAGAACGCATGGGAGGTGATTGTTAAATTGTGTAACATCGGGAGAGACATACTGAAAAATTTCTTTGTAGCTGTTTTTGTCCCTAGAATGCATCCCACTAAAGATGTGTAGTCAGAGTTGTCTGTTCTAAAGTCATTTGAAGTCCTTTCTTATATTATCAAGTTAATGTACAGTTGGGTATGTATGTTTCAATTTGTTTTCAAGTTCAGGGACTTTTTTAAAATATATGAGTGATTATTTAAAAAGTAATGCACTTCTATGATTTAACCAAAAAATGTTTCTCAGAGATACCTTGTCTCACTCTGCTCCTCTCCAACCCTTGCAATCTTCTTGTGCCAGTTAAGTATGTTTTAGGTCCTTATATTTATTCTCTCCTATTCCCCACCCTCTTTACATAAAAGGTAGTGTGCTATATACATCTCTGTTCCTCACTTGCTTCACTTAAGAGTATGTCCTGGAGGTGTCCTTTCTTAGTTATTTTTTTTTTCCTTTTTAACAACAGTATAAATAAGATGCTATTGTGTGCATGTACCATAGTTGATTCAGTTATACATTTTGTTGTTGGATATTTGAGTTGTTTCCAATCTTTTGCCATTACTAACTGCAGTAATGAATACTTTTTTTTTATCTGTCATTTTGTACTTAAGCAGGAGTATCTCTAAAGTGGATTGCTACAAATGCAATTGCCCATATAGCCAGGTACTTACTAGCATATGTACAAGAGCACCTTTTCTTCTAGAATCTTGCCATCAGAGTTCAGTGTTGAATATTTGATTTTTTTGCCAAAGGCATGAGTGAAAATTGGTATCTTACTGTAAGTTTAATTTATATACCTTATTATGAGTTGTGGTTGAGTATCTTCCATGTGTCTAACAGCCATATCTATTTACCTGAGAACTCTGTTCATATCCTTTTCTCCATTTTTCTATGGCTTCCTTTTTCTTTTTGGAGCTGTTAATGTTACGTTAGAAAGGTTAGCCCTATATGAAATGAGTTGGGATTCTTTTTCAAGTTTTAAATTGTGTTTTGATGTTCTCTACAGTGGTCTTTTCTTTTTTTTAAAGATGCAGAGTCAGGAGGTTTTTATTTTTATGTAGTTAGGTTTATCAATCTTCATATGTGGTTATAGTCAGACAGACTTACCCACTCCAGGTTTCACCTCTACTTTCACATTCTTACAAGGTTATATTTTTTGTAGGGCTTCATATTTATTTAGAGTTTATTCTGGTGTATGATAATTAGGTGTGCATCCAGGTTTATCTTTTTACAGTTGGCTACCCCAGTTCTTCCAGCACCATTTATTAAAAGGTCTTGACTTTACTATTTTAAGATTCCATTTGGATGATAAACTCAATTCTCATATGTATTCAGTCTATTCTGGTCTTTATATTCTCATCCATCTTCCAGTCTGTATTTGTGTACCAGTACTTCTCTTTTTATTGTTGAGGTTTTGTAATTATGTCTAGTATTTGGCATAGCTAGTTTCCTCTTACTGCTTGTCCTTTTCACAGTTTCCTAGCTATTGCTTTTTATTTTCAACACAAACTTTAAGAGTCAGCTTGTCCAGTTCTAGGGGAAAAAATCATTTTTATTAGTGTTTTATTAAATTTACAAAATAACTTAGGAGAAAGGGACATTAGATCTTTATGATTTCATGTGTTCCAGTTTCCTTTAGGGTCCTCTGGAGTGTTAAAATTTTCTTCATAATAGTTTTATATACTTCTTACTAAGTTAATTTCTAGGTATGTTACTTTTCTGTTGCTATTAGAAATGGGGTCATTGTGTATATGAAGCCTGTTGATTTCTATAAATTTTATTTCCTAACTGAATTATTGCTTATAATTATATTTAATAATTGAGGCAGTGGATATCCTTATCTTTATTTAGAATTCAATAGAAATGCCTCCGATGTTTTGCATTAGAGAAGATGCTGGCTTTTGTGGTCAGATAAAGATAATGATTACCTACATATAGATTACCAGTGCGCCTAGGTTTCTTGGGATTTTAGTAGAAACAGTTTCAGGCTGAGTTCACTGTTGTTGCTCAGGTGCACCAGCTGAGAAAGATCATGTTAATCAAGGAAAACAAAAATCCCTTCAAACTCTGATACTTCAGTCTTTTAAAAAACAACAAAAACAAGATGCCTGGTAAGATGTCCATTCCTCGTTTTCTTTCCATTCCCTCCTTTTGAGTGACCCTTTCTTTGCTCAGTTCTTTTGTTTACTTTTGTGTTTTTTCATAGCCTTGCTTCTTGAAGTTCTTGTGTCTTTTTTTAAAATTCATTTTACATTTTTTTCCTTTTTTATCTGCTTTAGCAGTATTTTCAAGATGAATTTACTTAATTTGGAAAATTACCTGTTGTTTTCCTTACAGTATCCTTGTATGAACACACAAAAAAATATTACTTTATGTTACTTAATGTTTGGATGAGATAGGTTTTCCTAGACAAGTACCAGGAAAAAGCAGGCACAGTAGCATTCCGTGCTTCCAAGCTCCTGTGCCTCTTCAGTGTTTAAAGCAAGGGACTTCCCACCTCTGGCTTGATGACCCTAACCTGCGTGAGGCTGACATTTCTCTCCATCTCTCTGTTTTCCATCATTCTTCACAGTACTTACTGCGCAGGATGATGCACGCTTCTAAAATTGCCGCATCTGAGGACACCTCACTCCCAAGTACTTTTTAAGCCTACTTTTCTGCTTCCACCTGCAGTCCTTTTCTATTTAATCTAGGTCTTTCATCAGTTCCCTCTAGGGTGAGGCCTCCTCATGCTGTAAAGAAATATTAACTGCAGATTTCTGAACTCTTTAAGTCCTTGGAATCCCTGTCAGCATTCCCAGTTATTCCTAATCTTCGTTGCAACTTCTTATTAGTCTCCCTGTTTGGGCCTGCATTTGGTAGAGTTACATGGAGTTTGGGAGTTTTTGTTTTTCTCTTTTTTGTCTTCAGTGTTTTGTTTTTTATTAGACTCAGTTACAACAGTTCTCTCGCAGTGTGAATCCCTCATTCTGAGAATGAATATGTTAGTTCTGAGATGGGTTACCGACTTCTCACTACTATCTAGTCTTAACTGTTACACCTACCATACTGTTGCATTGCCTGCACCACTTCTGCTGTTTGGGGTGTTTGGCTACACTTACCTGTAATTTAGAGTGAACATATATTCTCTATACTAGTTTTACTAAAGATGTAGTGTATGGATCAGCTGCCTGTTGTTCCTTCTCTTCCACCATTATTCTTGATGTTTTTTATGGTTTTCAGAAGTACTAGAAAGAGTCAAAAACTAAGCCACCAAGCTCCTTTGAAACCTTTCCTGTCTCTTTGACTGTTGGTATTCCTAGGATTCTGGCCTTGACCATCTTCTTCACATTCTGTGTATATTCTCTGTAAGCAGTCATAGTTACTGTATGTAGTTATAGTCCACCTATGTGTTCGGCAGCAGTGGTATTCTGACAACTGACAAATTCCTATTTCCATTCAAGGCCCGTTCTGAAGTCCTCATGTGTATATGTAGTTGCCTACTGATGCTGCCCGCATGTTCCTCAGAAACCTGACACTCTCAATCCCTGGAATATCAAACTTGATCTCCTTTCTCCTGAAGGTTGTCTCCAGCCAACTCACCCCTCATATTTCACTCATGTTTAAATTATTCTCTAGGCATGCCATCTCTTCCACATCTCAGTGCAAACTGGTGACTGAGTCTTGTCAGTACACACAGTATACACTGTATGTGTGTCAGTAGTAACATGTTTAGGATTTTACATTTTTTATGATTTCAGCTTTATAGAGAAGTTGGGATAGTACACAGAAGTTCCTTATATTCTTTTTTTATTACAGTTTTTTTATTAAGGTATTATTGATAAACCTTCTTATGAAGGCTTCACATGAAAAACAATGTCACTACATTCACCCAAGTTCCTTATATTCTTTACCTAAATTTACCAATCATTTATGTTCTGGTGGGGTTTTTTTTGCTTTATTTTTCCTTTTCTCTTTCTCCAGATTATGTCTGTAATTTTTTTCTGAACCTTTTGAGACTAAGTTGCACACATACTCCTTTTATCTGTAAATACTTCAGCATGAATTTTCTAAGAACAAAGACATTTCTTTTTATAACCACAGTACAGTAATCAAAGTCAGAAAAAGTTTAACATCGGTACTATTATTTGATCCAAAGTCCATATTCAAATTTTGTCAGTTGTCCCAATAATGTCCTTGAAATTTTTTTTAATGAATGGATGGACATATGTTTACAGGGCATTTCAAATACATAGTTTTCGTTCAGAGTATAATATAAGCAAAGTAAATATTAGGACTCCAGGAAAACTTTTTGAGTTTTTATTCCTGGATACTGTCAGAACAACTTCCTATGCATTGTATCCTTGTGGCTTAGTTCTGATAGGTATATGTTGCTGTAGTCACAGATATTTCATCTGGGATCTATGCAGGGGTGTGGTACTACAGGACAATAGCAATTAGTCATATAAGGTATGAACAGTTTTCTTGTGTAACTAAAATTCTGATAGTAAATTCCTTCTTTTTCCCATTTTTTTTTAATGGTAAATAACCCTTATATTTATTCCCAGAATCAATACTTAAAGGTAACATACAAAATGAAAAGAGCTGAAGTGGTCATATTTACCAGAGAATCTATTTTTCTATAAAACTTGCCTGTGTAGCTGCCAGCTTCATCCTTGGTGGTGTATGGATGAAAGAATGCTATAGACTCTCATGTGGCTTACTGGGAATATGTGGAGTTTGGCTGTAGAGTCCAGAGGGCTTATGTGCCAGGCTCTCTTGTCCAGAAGTCCTATATCTCCCATCTGTACATGGCCACAAGTGGTGTAACTAAAATGACATTTTGCTCCCATAAGTTCAGAGAATGCATATTTCAAGGAAATTGGATTGGTGGGATGGAGCAATCCATGCACAAAACAAGCCTAGAGGTCCTAGTACCGGGTGCCTGCCCAGCTTCCTGTAAGCCAGTCCTGCCTGGAGAAACCAGTACTTAAAGATGAACCACAGCTGAATGCAGCAGTGCCAAATGACAAAATGCTGTTATGGACAGCTTCTGAGTTGGTTAGCAAACAATGCCTGTGTCTCAGTGGTTTGCAACAACTGCTCATTCTCATCCTCACAGGCCTGTGGGTTGGTGGGGGCAGAGCTGTTCATGTTTTCTCCTCTAAGATACAACTGTATGCATTTGTGTATTTCCAAACAGGGAGGGCTTTCTGGGGTTTGTCTTAACAGTTGTTTCTTCAGCATGTTCCACAGGAGTGAGCAGTTCAATGACATGAAACAATCAGACTCTGAGCAAGGAGGAACTTAATGATCCCATACCACAAGAGAGGAGCTACACTGAAAAGAACTTTTTAGTTATTCATCTTTTCTAGAAATGACCCGCAGTCCTTCTCACCGTAATGCTGTTTTTGCAATTTCCTGGCCAGGAAAACATCCCATCTTTTCACCGCAATTGCAATAGGACCTGTGCAGTTACTGTATTTGGAGTGAACTGAAATCCAATCTCTTCTTGCATACTAACCCAGGCACAGATGTCTGATGACTTAAAGCAAGTACCAACATGCTTCTCAGGTGGCACCCTCTTACTAAAAGGATAATAAGGAAGGGGCATTAAAAAAACAACAACACTGTTTTCCATACTATTCTATCCACCAAAATTTGCTCATCCCCTGAGAGGAAAATAACTATGCCTTCTTGCCTGCAGAAAAGTCAGCAGAGCATGTCCAACCTGTTTGAGTTCATATTGATTCCTCATTCTCTCTGGTATTTCTCTCACTTCACCATCTTGCAAGTCCCTCCCCTCCATTATTGTATGTGTAATGAGGGTATGGCCTTGAAATTCAGAATTCAAATATTCTTAGTCCCTTTGCTCATGTAATTGTGGGTGCTTTAATCTCCTGGGCAAAAGGTCATTACTTTGTTCTTCTTCACAGGGTCGCTTCCTTGGGTGTCCCTGGATACTGCACCTTCATCCTTCAGAAGGCCCGAAGCCCCAGGGCTCAGCCTGGGTTATAGGATGACACTTTGGCCCCAGTATTAACATTCCAGTGCTGTGTCATTTCCCCAATAGCAGGTTATAAACCGACCAAGCTGTGTGTGATCCTCTGTTGGAATAAGAAGACAAACTCGATGGTGGAGAAAGAATTGAAAAGGAAATTTGTCCAGGTGAGTGAATGACAGTGTGGCGTGTCACAGTTGTTCGAGTCAGCCTTGATGCTTCTGAAATTCTTTTAAGGGTGTTTCTTACTGGCACTAGTCTAGGAGTTTTACTTTGTATGAATTCTTTGAGTAACTGAATGACATTTTGAGTCATCATTTTTTATGTTTTAGTACTCTGCTTCTTTAATCACATTATAGAAGGGCCAGGTTCCTCTCTAATCTCTATTCTGGATGTCAACACTTTGTACTTCATTTGTACTGTGTCTGGGTGATTGTTATCTTTTGTTGATAACTTCATGCTTACATCCTCTGATGTGTGTAGATTGCTTTTCTCATGCATTGTCTCTTACAGGTCATAAGTCTTTATCTACTGTCTGACATTTAGGTTCCTTTTATTATTTAACACATTCTCTCATTTTTTCAGTGGTTAAAGCCTCAGAATTACATTTTATATCTGTAATCATACTTTCTGTTATCTTCGTACCCACCTCCCACATTACGTATCAGCAAGATCCTCCCATGCCTCTCTCAGAAGTTGCTTGTTTTGAAATCACTTCTGCCTTTCTGCTTTGTGTGTGTGTGTCTATATGAATGTATTAGTTTCTTTTGTCTTTCATATAATACGTCAACTTGTAAAAATTTTGAACGCCAAGGCATATGGTAAAAAAGTCTCCTATTTTACCTCTTCCTACAATTCTTCTTCAGAGTTGTAGTTGCTTTTAAGAATTTTACATGTATCCTTCTTGAGGTAGTCTGTATAAATAAACCAGTGTACATTACGTATCTGCTGCAAATATGAACACACATAAGTCCTTGTTTTCTTGTTCATATAAATAGTAGTATGTATTCTGTTGTGCACATAGCCTGTGGGTTGTTTTGTATTTTGTATTTTTTTCTTTCTGGGAGAGATTCTCTATCAACAGATAGTTTATTTAACCCGTTTCTAATCTATGGACATTTAGGTTGTTCCCAGGCTTATGCTATTAAAGATCAAGTACATCCATACTTGTTTATATTGCTTTGCAGAGAGATGTAGATACCACTACATAATAATTTACTCTTAAGTGGACATACTGAGTAAAAGTTACATTTATTTATAGGTTTGATGGAAATGGGCACAATGTTCTCAAAAGGAAAAAATCAATTTACATTTCTACCGACATGGTATATTCATACATTGAACAAGTATATACTGAATATGTATTAGGCACCATTTCAGGTACTGAGGAAATGTCAGTGATCAAGGCATTCAAAACTTCTTCCATTCTGAGGCCTGTATTCTAATTGGGGAAGACAGACTATGAGTAAATAAGTAAAAAAATATATCCTAGTAGATGGTGGTGAGTGCTATGGAGAAAAATAAAGCCAGGAAAACTGTCATAGAGAGGGCCAGTTGGGGATTATATTTAAATAAGTTGGTCAGGGGAAGGTCTCACTTAAGAGGATGACATTTGGAAAAAAAGAAGAGTGTGAGAGAGGGGCATACAGTATTTGGTGGGAGAGCATTCAGCCAGCAGGGACAGAGAGTGCTGGGCTGGACAGAGTGAGCTGAAGAGAGTAAGAGTAGGTTTGGTTTGGTTAGGTGATGGGCCAAACGTAGATTTCGGCCATTACTCTCCGTGATTTGAGAGATCATAAAGAGGTTTTAATCAAAGGAGTGAGAAGATCAGAGTTAACATTTCAGCTGCTGTATAGAAAATAAGGTATAGGAGTCCACAGGTAGATTAGTCAGAGGCTTTTGTAGTAATTTAGGTAAGAAAATAGTAGTTGAGCTAGTGGCAGATAGATTGTTAAGATATTTTAAAGGAATTCCTTTCAGGATTGGCTAACAGATCATATGTCAGTTTTGAGAGAAAAAGGAGTCATTGATAACTCTGAGGTTTTAACTAGAAGAAAATAAGATAGGAAGACATTTACTGAGATAGAAACACTAGAAATTTGGAGAGCTTGATCAAGAGTCTTCTTTGGAGTTACTAATTGTGACATATTTACTGATCATCTCAATGCATGTTCAAAAAGGGAGTGGATATACAAGTCAGGAACTTAGGGAGTTAGAAAGTTGTGACCTCTTCTGCTTTTTTATACTTGGGAGCTGCTTTATTAAAAAATGGTGTCTCTGCATTTCCTTGCTCAGTTCAATACTCTACCTACCATTCAGGGATTCCAGTGGGTTTCCAAATGTGCGTCCAGCCTACATTCCTGGATTATGTTGTTACAAACAAGGAGGTGGTGATTTGATCCTGGAGGCTGTGCTGTGCCTTATGTTTTAAAGAGATTGTGCATGACAGCTGTTCTTGAAAACGAGTGGCAGCTGCCCACTCACATCCTTTCTCATAAGACATTAGAAATATAGCTACTTCCTACTCTTACCAACAATGCATTTTTTTTCCTATTTCTCTTTTTCCTTCACAGACATGAAAAGTAGGCAGAGATATCTTTATTTTACCATTTTAGAAGAAAGGATCTGTATATGTTATGTTTGAGTCAGTGCTTTATGAATTTGCTCCCACTTCTGTTTGATTGGTGCTCTGATGATCTGAGATGTTACCTTTCTAAGTTTTTTCTCATTCTCTGTTTTTTTTTTTTCCTCCTTCCCTCTGTCCTCTGACTGGAGGTGGCTCTTGGAATACTGCGTTCTGCCTTTCCTCCTTCCCTTTATAAATTGAGTCCCAGAAAGGACTCATCTATTCTGAAGTTAGAAATCACTTTTTCTATAATATTTTTATTTTGGTACCTCTAGCTTTTCTGTCTTGCCCACTGTAATTTTACCTTTTTATCAACAGCTGTCTTGACTTTTTCATCCTCACTGTGTCAGACAGTGAAATCATAATATCCTATCCAAATTAGAGATTTCACAGTATTTTAGGCACCCAGTGGTTACTTCAAACCAGTTTAATATTATGTTTGGATTATTTATTTTCTCATGGTCCTTGTAATATGGTCAGTCAAGCCTTTAAAAAGATATGCTTCAACATCTTGTCCAAAAAGAGGACATATTACATTGAAAGAAGAGTACAGTGATCTCCTATATACCTACTATATAGATTCAGTAATTGATGTTCTCCATGTTTATTGTTTATGTGTGTCTGAATCCCTGTGCATGTTCATTGTATGTGCTGAAAACACTTCACTCCTAAAAAATTAAGTATGTGTTTTCTAAAAATAATGACATAACTCTTGCCTAACTAAAATACCATTATCACACCTTAGACAAATAGCCACAATGCCCTAATGTTATGTAGTATTCAGTACATATTCAGATTTCCTCAGTTATCTCCAAAATACCTTTTATACCTTTCTTTAAAATGCCAGAATCCAGTTGAGGTTTAAACTATAGATGTGGTTTAGTGTTTTAAATCTTTAAAGTCTAAATGGTCCTCCCCTCCTTTTTTCCACTTCACAGTGCTCTCGGTGTTAAAAAAAAAAAATCTTTGTTCAGCCATTCAAAGGAAAGAGCAGAGCCATTAATGCCATCCAGCATCTCAGGTTATAGTTAGGATGTTAAGATCTAGGTACATACAAATTTGTGTTTAAAAGTATTTGATATGAAACATATATTAGGGAAAGTGAATCTGATCCCTGTACTTAATTAAGAGACAAGAATGAAGAAATCTTAGACATATGTTATTGGAGCTGCTTTCAGGAAGTTCTGTAGATTCTGAGATGGTTAAAAAATAGGAGAGGTCAGGCTAAGCCACGAGGAACATAATATGCATAATTGTGACTCTGGTTGCATATTTAACATGTTTGGCAGGTTTCTTCCACAGGGCCTTGTGCACTTGTTTAAATTCTGCTTAGAATGCTCTTGCTCTAGATATTGGTAGGGATCACTCTTATTTGCTTCATGTCTTGACTCGTTCTCGGAAGCCACCCTATCTAAAAATTAAAACTTTACCCTTTCCCTAATTTTTTTTCCAGAGTACATACAACTTTTTAACAAACCATCTCCTTTATTTATTTAATGGTCTGTGTCCACTGGAGTGTAAACTTGAGGGCAGAGAATTTTGTCAGTTTTGTTCAATACTGCTTATCCCTAGAGCTTAGAACTGTGTCAGAAATATAGTAAGGAGAGGAAAAATATTTGTCGAATGAATAATGACAAATGTTTTGAGTAGGACTTTTGGTCCTAGGAACTTCTACGTTTTTTTAAATAATAGCTTTATTGAAATATAATGCATATAAAATAAAATCCATACTTTAGGGTTTGGATAAAAATCCAAATTCAGTGGTTTTTAGTATATTCACAAGTTGTACATCCATCACCACTGTCTAATTCCAGAATATTTTCATCACCACAGAAAGAAACCCAGAACCCATTAGCCTTTATATTCTTAACACTTGAGGACCACATGGATCTTAAAAGTTCTTGTAACAAGAAAAAAAAAATCTGTAACTGTATATGGTGACAAATGTAACTAGACTTACTGTGGTGGTCATTTCAGTGTTTGTATATTTGCCAGTTATACAAATATTAAATCATATGTACCCAAAACTAATATTATACCTCAATTTTAAAAAGTTTTAAAAGAGGATTAATGGTAAATTTTAAGTTTTGTGGATTTTACCACAATTAAGTATAAACAAACAAACTTGAGGACCCCCAGAGCTGGTTTATATGGGCATTAGTGAATTTTACCTTATTTAAAAGGAAAATGGAAAACTTGTAAGAAATACTTATTTAAAAATAACACTAATAAATTATATTAAAAAAATAACACTAATAATCCTATTACATGTAAACTTAAATATTTTTCTTAATAAAAATAATCTTCCAAAATTAAAAAGTTTAGTGAGAAGAATGACCATTGTTTTGCATATTTGTAAATATCTTTACTATTTGACTTAATAGAAGACAGCTGGATTCTCATTTCTGATGTTGTTGGGATATGTTGTTTTGATTGAAATAGATGGAAAAATGTGGCTTCGCCCAGAAGTAGTTAGAAAGGAGAGAAGTATTTCTATAGCCTTTTCAGATAATTGTGGATATATTTCTTTGGTATTACATCAACACCTGACAAATGGTAATTTTTTTCTAGATTAGCTTGCAGTGTGGAATCTGAAACTTTATCAGTATATTTTTTTGTTTTCTTACATAAAATCCACTTGTCTGTCTGAAACTTTGAATGGATCTTTTACCCATACATGATTTCATACCATGGTCGATTGAGTTAGGCAGATCTTTGAAATGTTGACATATTTTGTTATATGATATCAAAACAACATATCATCACCACCAGTCCCATTAGAAAAGTCCTTTAAGTATTGGGAATTTATAAATCTCATGGCAAAGGATACAGGTTTTCCAAAATTCTAATTTTTGCTTTGTTCCAATTTTTACTTAAAAACTCAAATTTTATCATTGGCAACATACACTATTGTCCTTGAAATGACTGTCTCCATTCTGTCTGAAGAAAGCACCTGCCAAACAGTACCCATCTGAAAAACCAGGTGTAAGTCAGTTGTTTATTAATTTAGTAAATAAATTAATAGTGCTCCATGGAAAAAGTGCCCCATGAAATAAAAATGGTGCTCCAAGAAAAAGTGGCAGTGTAGCTCACCACTCAAATGATTTGACCAAGTGCTATTCTTTGAGACAACTATCGTTCTTTAGTGTACAACAGAACTATATGTGAGATGTATAAAATTTTATTCTTATGTGTATTTTTTTCCATTTTGTGGAGTTGATACTTGTTTAGTTTTCTGTATTTACCCCAGACTCCCTGTTCCTTCCTCAGAATAGTTAAAAGCCCCCTCAATACTAGTTTCCACATGGTCCAAATGTATTGGGAAATTTCTGGTTTTCCCTGTGGAAATACTACTCAGAATTTTTATCCTCCTGCTCCAATCTGGACTGGCTGTACTCTGATCCGATAGTCAGCTTTTGTAGTTTTTTTTACCACCATTATTAAAGAAATTTTCTTCATTGTTTTCTCTATGTTACATCTCTTTTTGGGTGCTGTATCTATTGGTTTCTCTGTCTACTAATTTTTGTGGAGTACATCATGTAATAGTATCCTGAGAGGAAAGGTGTATTTGAGATACATTTTTTGAGTATTTGCATATCTGAAAAATGCCTTTGACTGTTCCATTAAATTGATAGGCTAAGCTTAGAACTTTTCGCTCAGAATTTTGTCTTCTAGCTTCCCATGTTCCTGTTGAGAAATTCGATGCCATTCTTACTTCTTTTCCTTTGAGTGATAAATGTTTTTTTCTGAAAACATGGCCTCTTTACTCTTTGAAATGTCAACAGTAATGTGTTTAGGTATGTGTCTTCTGTTATTCTTTGTGTAGGGTACCAAGTAGGCTGCCTAAGTGTAGAGATTCATGACTTAGAGAGGAAGTTTCTTTGTTTGAATATTTTCTTAATTCTTTTTCTCCTTTCCTTTCTAGAATTTGTTTTTCTCAGCTATCATATTAACTAGGTTTATCCTTTGATTTTGTCCCTTTTTGTTTTTTTTAGGTATAATTGAAGTACAACATTATATTAGTTTCAGTTGTACAAGGTAATGAGTTGGTATTTTCCATTACAATAAGTCTAGTTAACATCAACATAAGTAGTTACAGAATTTATTCTTCTTGTGATGAGAAGTTTCAAGAACTACTTCCTTAGCAACTTTCAAATATGTAACAAATCATTATTCAGTATAGTTGCCATACTGTACATTACATCCCCATGACTCACTTATTTTTTAACTGGAAACTCGTACCTTTTGATCCCCTTTAACCATTTTGCCCACTTCCCCCACCACCTGCCTCTGGCAGCCACCAATCTATTCTCTGTATTATGAGCTTGTTTTGTGTGTGTGTGTGTGTGTGTGTGTGTGTGTGTGTGTGTGTGTGTGTGTGTGTGTGTGTGTGTGTGTGTTTTAATTTAACATTCCACATAAAAGTGAGATCATACAAGTATCTGTTGTTCTCTGTCTGATTTGTTTCATTTAGAATAATGCCTTCAAGTTCCATCCATGTTGTCTCAGGTGTCAAGATTTCATTCTTTTTTATGGCTGAATAATAATGTATTGTATGTATACCATATTTTCTTTATTCATTTATCTATGGACACTTAGGTTGTTAATATACCTTGGCTATTGTAAGTAATGCTGCAGTGAACATGGGTGCATAGATCTTTTTGAGTTACTGTTTTTGTTTTCATCAGATAAATACCCAGAAGTGGAATTGCTGGCTTTATATGATACTTCTGTTTTCAATTTTTTGAGGAACTTCCATTGAATTTGTTTGTTAAAGCTTCTGCCAGGAAATGATAACTTGTCATTTGTACTAATATTTTATTGGCCAAACAGCCATGCCTGAGTTTGTTAGGGTGAAGCAGTGTAATTGCTTCTGCAGTAAGAAGACTCTGTTATTGGTGAATGATAATACAGTCTACCTCCCCCCGTCCCAGCCCAGTCGCAATTCCTAAGGGAACTTTTTGTTTCTTGCCTACAAAACTCTGGTATTTTTTCACTGATAAAGTATCTTCTCATAACTACGATTAGTTTTAGGGTTCTGTTTGCTGTGTATTACCTTTATTTCCTCAGACTTTCTTTTTTCTCTTGACGTTGATCTTTCATGTTAGTGGGGTTTTTCAGATGTGTATGGAATATTGGCTATATAGTCATATTTAAGGATGATTCAGTAAAAGGTGATTGATAGTCTCTTTTGTTTCTAGATACTTCTAGTTATCTGGTAGGCTTCAACAGATCAAAGTAAAATGTCTCATGGACCTAGGGTCTCCTCCCTGCAAAAGGGTTATACTGCCTTATTCACACTAACTCAGACATGTCCAGGTCATTTATTTCAAGAGAAAAAAAAAAGTACAAGTGACAGTTTTCAACTTGGGGTTATCCTACTAATATTTTTCATGGGCCTTTCAGCTTCTCCAGAAAAGGATCCTTTCAGAGCCTGCTCACAAATACATACACCTGGTTGCCAACATTTTTTGGCCTCAGCTGCAGAATATGCTGGAAGTCTCACTATATTATATATAGACTTAATCCCATTGATTTCAGTATAGCACTCTCCCTCTGTCACTCATTTGCTGGCAGTCCTTGAATCTGGAGTTTCTCTGATTAAATTTCTGCAAAGAATAATCTCCATTTCATACAAAGGAGTAATCCTTTGTCCTCCTGACTGGGAGGGTCGAGGTCTGACTGCATCTTGTACAGTCTTTTTTCAGCCACCATCTTTCACTCTTTTTGAGGTGCTTAATTCCCTCTATTTTGTTGCACAAATCAGCTTGCTTGACATTGGCATCCTCTTCTGTAGTACCGTTACACATCTGAACTTAAGCTCTTCTCTGTGTAGAAAATCTTCATATGCTTTACGTTACTGAAAAATTTGTTAACTCCTGTGTGTATTGATGTCCCTTACCGTTTTTATTTGTGAGCATGTACATTTTACCTTTTGTTGTCATTTTAATGGGGCTTTGGGAGGAAGCAGTTGTTGGTTATTCCTTTCCTTTTCTTAGGCATCCCAGGTAAACATTCTCAATTTTATGTTATCTTTTTATCCTATTAGCTAATTTCTCAGTGTTTGTTAGAATTTTCTGAATTATGAAATGATAGGTTATTTTTCAAGAGTAATCTAAGCTTTGTGTACCCATGAATGTTAATTTTCTACCCAGATATCTTCCACAAGAGTTTCCTTCTCAAAATTTAGCTGGAGTTATTGGTAATGAGGATTCTTTAATAGTGTGAGTTGGGCTACCAGACAGAGTTAATCCCAAAAGCACAATCTGTAATTTTACTATTAGTAAAAGTTGTAAATAACATAAAGCTAACATTTATTGAGATTTAACATTTACCAGCCACAGTTCTAAGTGCTAATTTATACATTATTTTAAATGATGGTTCTTTGTACTCCATTTTAGAAGAAGCCTGAGAAGATGATGAGCAGATAGAGAGGCAGCAAGACTTGGGAGGCAAGTTGCATCCATCTCCAGTAAAGGACAGACTGAGGAAAAAAGTAGTGAATATAAGAAAATTGGAAAAAATACTTCCTCTGATGTCAGACATTATATATTTTAAGGCAACACCTTTTCAATATACCTAGAGTTTGAAACATAATTTAGACTTAATCATAAGGGAAGTTGTGCAGGAAAGAATCATCACTTTAATTAGTTTGTAAGTCCTGCTACAGTTTACTTTATGGTAATCTCCTTTGATTTTAAATCAGTGTGGAAATGCCTTCAGTTAAAAAAAGTTGAACCCCATCTGATATCTGAGCATTCACACTGGAGAGAAACCTTGTGAATTTACTGAATGTGGGAAAATTTTTACTCGCATGTCACACCTCATCGTATGTAGAGATCAGGCTGAAGAGAAACCCTGTGCTTCTAAGGAATATTGAAAAGCCTTAAGGAGGTGAAAAATCTCATTGAGTAGAAGAAAATTGGAGACAAACCAGTGAATGTAGCAAAACTTCATTGAATATTAGAAAATTCATACTCGGAGAGAAAGCTTTGTGCTGCATATGATAAGTTTTCTCTTGAACCTTGTCTCTCACACTACATTTGAAAGGCCATACACAGAGAAGTCCTATAAATGTAAGAAATGTGGAAATACCTTCAGCCAAAAGTAAATCTTGGTTCATCAAAAAATTCATACTGGAGAGAAACCTTGTGAATGTGGGAAAACTTCCATTCAGATGTCACAACTCAGTCAGCAGAGAATTTGTAGTGGGGAAAAAAACCCCTTTGCTTGTAAGGTATGTGGGAAAGTCTTCAGCCACAAATCAAATCTCACTGAGCATGAGCATTTTCATAACAGAGAGAAACCTTTTGAATGTAATGAATGTGGAAAAGCCTTCAGCCAAAAGCAGTACGTCATTAAACATCAGAACACCCATACTGGAGAGAAGCTTTTTGAATGTAATGAATGTGGAAAATCCTTCAGCCAGAAGGAGAACCTCCTTACCCATCAGAAAATTCACACTGGAGAAAAACCTTTTGAGTGTAAGGATTGTGGGAAAGCATTCATTCAGAAGTCAAACCTCATCAGACATCAGAGAACTCACACAGGAGAGAAGCCCTTTGTATGTAAAGAGTGTGGAAAAACCTTCAGTGGCAAATCAAACCTTACTGAGCATGAGAAAATTCATATTGGAGAGAAACCCTTTAAATGTAGTGAATGTGGTACAGCTTTTGGCCAAAAGAAGTACCTTATAAAACATCAAAATATTCACACTGGAGAGAAACCCTATGAATGTAATGAATGTGGAAAAGCCTTCTCTCAACGAACATCACTTATTGTACATGTGAGAATTCATTCAGGTGATAAACCCTATGAATGCAATGTATGTGGAAAAGCCTTCTCTCAGAGTTCATCTCTTACTGTGCATGTAAGAAGCCATACAGGCGAGAAGCCCTATGGTTGTAATGAATGTGGGAAAGCTTTCTCTCAGTTCTCAACCCTTGCTCTCCATTTGAGAATACATACAGGTAAGAAGCCTTATCAGTGTAGTGAATGTGGGAAAGCTTTCAGCCAGAAGTCACACCACATTAGGCACCAGAAAATTCATACTCATTAAAAACCTTGTGAATATCTTGGAAGTTGAAAAGCAAAGGAATTTGCACATCAGAAATAGCCATTTTGAAGGAAAGCATCACAAGTGAGGAAAACAAGCTAAAAACTAATGGGACATCAGAGAATTTATACTTTAGAGAAAGACATTTGTATGATAAAAACCCTGTGCCCAACAACAAAAAAAAGCACAGGTAATCCTGGAACTGTGGGTATGTTTCCACTAAAATTGAGAATGGAAGACATGCTTATAATCATTGCTTTCTACCAATCACATTGGAGATCTTTACCAATGTGATTAAAAAAAAGTTGCAAGTACTGGGAAGGAAGAGACTTACTGAGTTAACAGAATAGAAGAGATTCTGGAAACATCTATGCATTTATTAGAATTTAGAATACAGTAGACAAGGAATCAGGAGGTGAGAAGATAATGGAACTAATTAAAAAATGATTTGGAGACAATTTATCCTCTAAGGAAGAAAAAAATGGACTATGAACTATATATATACAAAGGTAAGATCCTGGGGGATTAAAAAATGAATATGTATGAAAAAGCTGTATACAAAAATGGTTATGATCTTGGGAGTAGGAAAACATTCCTTACAACAACTTACCTAGCAGTTCTATGCTGTTTGTATGCTTAGAAAATATGTACCAGGCTATTTACTGTGGCATGATTTGTAGTAATCATAGATCAGAAACAAATGCCCACCAGGAATAAAATGGTAAATGCTTATGATAGAATGAATCTGTGTATCTGTAAAACGTAACAAATGAGATCTACATGTATTATTACAGAGAAAGATCTCCAGAATCATGTTGAAGGGGGAAATGAAGTTGCAGAATGACACATATTATGACATTTTTGTAAATTTGAATTAAAACTTCCCTCATAATTCAGTACTATATATTAATAATGGATATATATGTATGTATGTTTTTAAAATGTTTTTGAGATGGATTGGAAGGATACAGATAAAACTCTTGACAGCGGTTGCCTGTGATGAATGGAGAAGGGAAGGGGATGAGTGGGAGGAGTGGGGTAGGGATTAAGGGGGACTTCGGTTTTATATATAAACATCAATTTCTCTTAAAAACTAAAAGACTGAAGGTAAATATAACAAAATACTGGATAACTTTCAATTGTGGTATATGGATATCTTGTCTTATTTTTTGTACTTTTCTGTATTTTAAATTTTTTCTCATTACTAGAATGGGGGTGAGGATGGGAACACTGTACCTATAGAAAACATGTTCTAATGGATTCATTCCCAATTAAATACTAAGCTTTTTATAGAAAATATTTCTAAAATTTTATCAGTGATGAGTGGATGGACTTGCTCTCTGTGTAATTTGAAATTATCTATTTTATTAAAATTAAAAATGGCAGAATAACCCAAATCTGTTTTTACATGTTATTGTGTACACTATGTGGTCTGCATTTTTCTAACATTATTTTGCAACATAATCATTTGAGTTCAGAAATGTTTAAGAACTTTAAGGATTTATGCACATACTTCATACAGTTGGTCTTTTTCAGATAAACTGATGCTGGAGTGTCAGTTTTCCTGTCCTGTAAATTTCCATGGTCTCCATGTGCATTAAAAATAAGGTTTTGATCATTTCATTTTAAAAATATTAAATAGGTTCCCAGAATTTCCACAATGAGATAAATGCCAATACCTATCTCAGTTTTAACCTGCAAACTATTTCATTCCTCTTACTGCTTCTGCAAACACACCGTTTTTCCCTTTATTTTCTTTCTAGCTTTATTGAGATAAAATTGGCAAAATTGTAGGATACTTAAGGTATAAATATGATGATACATATAAATTGTGAAAACATTCTCCCCATTGAGTAAGTGCTTGTGTCTTTTACTGAGGTAAAAACAGTGAGATGGGCATGAGGAACGTGGTTCAGATTGTGGACAGAATTGAATCTTCTTGTGTAAACCAATCCTTCCTGAAAATATTTTTTATTTGGTCCCTTATTACTTGATATAGTGTTATTAAAGGTTGTCCTGAATAATGGTGAACATCAGCAGTACAGCATTTGAGGTTTATTTCAAAACCTGTTTTAAAAAACTCAAACTCACTGGTTAAATGCCATGAGATTACTGTTACTTTTTATTAGCCTTTTTGGAGGAATAACCATGAACCTGTATACTTGTTATGAATCTTAGTCCTTTTTAATAGGAAGTCCCCCACCCCCACTTTAAAAAGGTTATCTATACTAAATTAAGGAATCAACACCAAATGTGTGTACAGTTTTTAAATTGCCTCCATTTACCACCCATAGGCAAAACATTGTAAATATTTTAGTCAAAAACATTTTCCCAAATATGTCATTTTTTTCTCCTTAATCTCATGCTTCACTTAGCTCTTAACTGTGCTCCTGTGTTTGTGCTTTGGAGTAAATCAAGGCTGATCCCAAGATAAAACCAGGGGAGTACCTTTATGTGTCTGTTGGTGACCCCCTCTCCCCAACCCAGCAAGACTGGCTGTGTTCTCAGAGGAAAGTTGAATCTGCAATTCAGAATTATTTCATAGGGCATGTTCAGGAGACAGATGAACCCTAAGTACACCTATCTTACTCCATGCTAATTGGTAAGAAGGTAGGTAGATATGACTTGACTGGTGGACACCTGGATCATTAGTCAAGATTTATAAAATCTTGGTTAATTCCACAATGCCTGGATACGTATTAGTTGCTACCTTATATAATATGCAAGCCACGTGAGGGCCCACAAAACATTATTCTTACCCCAAGCCCATCAGAATCTCTAAAATGTCTTTAATTTGCGGTCATAATGTGGCATATACTGTTTCAGGGGTTCCTTAGTTGTATCTGTTACATAAGCAGTACTGTGTCAGCTTTTCTTGACAGCATATGTATTTCATATTTAAGGTGTTCTTTGTTTAAAATACTATAAAACCAACACAGGCTATTTTATGAAAAACCTGGCTTTGTAAATTTTTTGCTTATCGCTAATGATTAACAAAGATAAATGTGATTTTTGTCACACAAAGCAGTTAATAACGTAGCATTTAGCTCCTTTTCCCCCTTACAGTGTTTTCAGTGGTTCTTAAGCTTTAGTGTGCATCACAGTCACCTGAGTGGCTTGTTGCTTGGGCCCCACCTCCAGAGTTCCCAAGTCAGTAAATCTGAGAATTTGTATCTCTGACATTAAATTTCCCAGATGGTGCTGATGCTGCCAGGGACCACACTTTGAGAACTGATGATGTAAATCTACAACCTATTATATGTCAGACATTAGATATATAATAAATAAAAACAGAACATGCTGCTTCCCTTTTGAGATATTACCAGTGCTCTTGTGTGTGGCTGGGAGAATTAAAATTTTCATTTTGTGATAAACATAATGAAAGAGGATAATGCACTATTAGGAAAGGACAAAGTGGTGTGGAATGTGGTTGAAGGTACAGGCATGGAGCATGTGATATAGGGCCCTAGGTCATTGTGCCAAAAACATGTTATTTTTAAGTGCAGTGAGAATCTGCCAAAGGAGACTTCAGTAAGGCCCGGATATGACTGACAGTTTGACATGGTCGTGTGATGTTTTGTGACGCATGGACTGAAAGGGAACGAGTAGAGGCAGAATGACACTTTAGAGGCTGGATAATGACTGAAGCAACGTTAGGACATGTTGCCTTGGAGATGAATGGAAATAGATAGTTCTGGGATTTACTTGGAGGTGAATTGACAGGACTTACTGAAGTAATATGATAGAGGAAGACATCAAGTACAATTCAAAAAATTTTTCTACAACTGACTTAAGATGTTGGTTGTGGAGAAATTGGGAGTGAATAGAATCAAGAATTGGTTTTGGGTACTGTCTTGCCTGAGGGTTTCAGCCTCGGGTGAGTACACTCTGGATTTGTTGAGACTGCGAAATGGCAAAGGCATGTTCTTTGGGTAAAAGGGTATATACCCAGCTTTATTCTCGTGGCGGTAGGTTAAGCACTAGAATCACATCTGCATCCAGAAGTCTGCAGGTCTGTGATCCATCTCTGCCTCTGCCCAGAGCACTGGGTGGAGCGCTTTATATAGTGACTCAAACAATAATAGCTTATTGCCAATGGATGTGGAAGCATTAGCCTAGCGGTAGGCCAATTACATCATCAAGTAGTTTAGGGTCAGGTGAGGAATCTGACAAAAGGAACTTCCATTTTCCCTACAGGTACATTAGATTTGAAAACTGTTTGATGCTGAGTGGAAACAACTTGGTAACACTGGCATCATAAGCCTTCAGATAGTATTAAACATAGGATAAGGTCACTTAAAGTATATATTTAGAGAAAACAGGAAAGCCTATATTTGAGCCTTGGCACTCCCCAATATTTAGAAGTCATAGAAAAAGGAAAAGCAACCGATCTCCTATGCTAATGACTAGGGGAAGTTAAGAGTATGGTGTCTTAGAAGCCAAAAGAGCAAAGTGTGTGAGGCTAGAGGCATTCTGTTGATTGCCACTACAAAAGTAAGATGAACCCAGTGTCCTTACTTTTGACAATATGTAGGCTATTGTAGCCCTTCTCAAAAACCTTTTTGGTGGAGTGGTGGGATCATAAACCAGATAGGATATATTGATAAAGAGCATGACTGCCAATCAGCTGCCCTGTTTTGAAATCTGGCCCTACCACTATTCTTGAGGCTTTCTGCAAATTTTGTAGCATTTGTTCCTCCATTGCATTATCTCTGGGACATCATCTCAGAGTTTTGAGAATTAAATAATATCTCATTTTTAAAACAGTACTCGGCACATAATAAATGATCAGGAAATGTTTCATCATTATTATACTGAGTTAAAGAGCATTAAGTGAGGAAGAAGTGTTAACAAGTGTAGAGAACTCAAAATGTTTTGTTGGAATCCCAGAAGTGAATGAGCTTGAGGCAGATGTGAGATTAAAGAGATTTTTGGTTCTTTGATTTTGGTTTGTTATTAAACTAAAGATGGGCTATTTAGAGTATATTTGTAAACTGATGGTAATGACCCAATAAGATAACTTTATGAAAATATATTTGAGAAAAGAAAATAAGTTGTTGCAAAGATAACCCAGTTAGTGGTTGATAGGAACTGGGTTACTTTCTCTGAACAGGAGGGGTGAGAGAATATAAATGTCAGTGCAAGCAGATCAGGGAATATGGTGGTGAGGGAAAAAAGAAGTTTATCTGATAACTGTATTTTCTCAAGGAAAGATAAAAGTCTGGTTAGAGTGAAAGAGGGTTTATGCAGTAATTGAGATAAAAGGACATATTTTTATACTTAATAGCTGAAGCATTGCTCATAGGTTCCCAATAAAATGTATCTTGAATAAAGTGAAAAATTTCAGTAAAAATTCCTTTTTCTTCATCGGGCAACCCTCACTTAAGACATCCCTAAAATGTGTCCAATTCAAACTGCATGCAGTGGGAATTTTGTGGAGTTCACAAGTGGATGGATGTCTTTTCTCCAATGATTATTTTTCTACCCTAAGATGAGTATCACACCTGAGAGAGACTTTTATTCAGATATCCTCCACAAGAAAGGGAATTTTGAGAGTTATGTTAAATTGAGTGAAGGGGGTAAAGGCTCAAGATGGCAGAATAGGAAGTCAAAACAAATCTTCCACACACAAAAAGAAACCAACTACAGCGAATACAACTAAACATGAAAATGAACTGAAGATTGCAGAACATACTATCTCTACTTGGGGAAGAAGAGAGGACCACACAAAAGGGTAAAGAGGCAGAGCTGCAAAAAAGTGGGATCCAAGCCCTCACCCACCCCAGCCCACAGGCAGGAGGATGAGGAACAGGGAAAGGATAGGTGCCTGGGAACTCTGCACACTTGGACATGGAGATCTGCCCCAGGAACATGAATCCACATTGCATTGGGTTCTGTTGGTTAATGGGACTAGACACCAGGGATAGTGGAACACTGGGAGGCTGAGAAACCAGCCACCTGTGGAGGACAGGCACACTCTGCTAGTCCCGTGGAGACCCAATAGAGAGGTAGCAGTTTGAAAGACTTGCCAGCAGTGGGAGGGGAGTCAGAGAGGTGAGGGTTGGATGGGGCTGTTTCTGCAGGAGAAAGGGCAGGTGGACGATACCTCCCCAGCCTTTCCTCGGCCCAGTGGGTCAAGTACTCTCAGGAACCCCAGGTGTGCCATCCCCCTTGGTGGCTCAACCCCAAGGTGCCTCCCTGTGTGCCACTGCAAAGCCAGATCACTCAGCTCAGCAACTTTAGACTTGGCTGCCTGACAGGCAGAGGGAGACTCTCCCAGCTTTCACAACCCTATTTCAGCCCATCTAGGGAGGTGCCTGCAGGAGCCAGCTCAAGAGTTACTTCCTCCCCACAGGTGGTCAAGCTGGGTGCTGCATGCCTCATTACAGCAGCAGCTATGTGTTGCCATGGCATGGCCTCCCACTGTACGACTTGCTACAGCCCCTAGCCCACATGCCCCCATACTGAGCATGTCGTGCCACCGCCTTGATCCCCTGGGCCCTTCCACTGTGCAACTTGCTGCCTCAGCACACCTGCATGCCCTCCAAGTGAGCAATTTGCCACTGCCTCTGCTGCTGCATGCCTGTGCACCTTCCTTTGTGGCTTGCAGCCACGGCCAAGTACCCAAGGGCTTCACACCAGGTGACTTGAAACCACCAGGAGCCCGTGTACCCTGCCATTGTATGACTCGCTCTGTGACTGCCCTGCCCACTCCATTAATCCAGAAGCCCCACTATTGCTGCAGGGCAGACAGAGCAGCCCTGCCCACAGCAATTCCAGCAGAAACCCCTGCTCTGGTCACATAGGCCTGGCTGCGGCAAACCACTATCCTCAGCAGACTGAGATAAACCACTGCAAGCAGAAAGAAAAGCAACCCTGCCCATTGCCCACCAACAGAAACGGGCTCCACAACAAAGGAGAAGCAGGCACTGGAGAGGAAAGACTCCTTAGCTTCTGGGCACCACAGGATGCCTTCCTCATAAAGCCATTACTCTCTAGACCGGGAAGCATAGCTGGTCTGATTTATCTAACAAAGGCAGAAACACAGAAAACCTGACAAAATGAGGAGGCAGAGGAATATGTTCACAACAAAGCTACCGGATAAGAAACAAGAAAGGGTAAATGAAATGGAGCTCACCAATCTTCTCAATAAAGATTTCAAAGAAAAAGTCATAAATATGCCCACTGATCTGCAGAAATGTATTAAAGATCTCAGGGAGGTTCAAAGATACAAGAGCTGAAGAATACAGTAACTGAAATGAAACATACAATGGAGGGAATGAATAGGAGATTGCTACAACTAGAGGAGACAGTGAATGAGATGGAAATTAGAGAACAGTAACACAATGAAGCTGAGGAACAGACAAAAAGGGATCTGTAGGAATGAAAGAAGAAGAGAGCTGTGTGACCAATCCAAATGAAACAATATTCACATAATAGGAGTACCAGAAGAAGAGAGAGACAAAGGGATAGAAAGTCTCTTGAAGGAAATAATTGTTGAAAAATTCCCCAATCTGGCGAAAGAGACACTCGTCATGGAAGCACAGAGATCCCTAACAAAAGGAATCCCAGGAAGATACCACCAAGACATAATAATTAATATGGCAAAGATTAAGGACAAGAAGAGTATATTGAAAGCAGGCAGAAAGAGAAAAATGATTACTTATAAGGGGAACCCTATCAGGCTATCAGCAGACATCTCAGCAGAAACTTTCCAGGTCAAAAGGAGTTGCATGAAATAATGTGCTGAAACAGAAGAACCTTCAACCAAGAATCCTCTACTCAGCAAGATTATCATTTAAATTTGAAACAAATATTAATTTCCAGATAACTGAAGGCTCAAAGAATTTATAACAACTAAAACAGCATTACAGGGTATGTTAAAGGGACTGCTGTAGATGGAAATGTTCTAAGGCTAAATAGTTTTCACCAGTGAAAATAAACCCATAGTAAAGGTAGTAGACCAATTAATTACCAAGCTACTATGAAATTAAAACAAAAGTAGCAAAATCAACTACACAAAATCAATCCAGGGATACACAGAGTGCAGATTATGACATCTAATACATAAAGTGTGGAGGAGAAAGAAGGAAACAATACTTTTAGATTGTGTTTGAAATAGAACAATCAGCAACTTAATATTAGACTATTATATAGTCAGGGGGCTATCCTTGAACCTTTGGTGACCACACACCTAAAGCCTATAATAGATACACAAAAAATTAAGGAGAAATCCAACCACAACACTAAAGAAAACCATCAAATAACAAGAGAGGAAGAAAGGAACAGAGAGGAGGTATAAAAACAAACAGAAAACAATAAAATGACAATAAGTATATACCTATCAATAATTTCTTTAAATGTAAATGGATTGAATGCAACAATCAAAAGACATAGAGTGGTAGAATGGATAAAGAAACAAGACCCCTCTGTATGCTGCCTACACGAGATGCATTTCAGACCCAAAGACATACACAGACTAAAAGTGAAGGGATGGAAGAAGATATTTCATTCAAACAATAGGGAGAAAAAAGCAGAAGTTGCAGTACTTAGGCAAAATAGGTTTCAAAACAAAGAAAGTAACAAGAATCAAGGAAGAACATTACATAATGATAAAGCTATCAGTCCCAAAAGAGAATATAACCATTATAAATATCTATGCACCCAACTTAGGAGCACCTAAATATGTAAAACAAGTATGAACAAAATTAAAGGGGGAAATAGATTACAACACATTCATTGTAGGAGACTTGAACACACCACTCACATCAATAGATCAACTAGGTAGAAAATAAATAAGGAAACAGAGGCACTGAACAATACGTTAGATCAGATGGACCTAACAGACATCTACAGCATGCTCCACCCAAAAGCAGCAGGATACACATTTTTCTCAAGTGTACATGGAACATTCTCCAGAACAGATCACATACAAGGTCACAAAAAGCCTCAATAAATTAAAAAATATTGAAATTATATCAAGCAGCTTCTCAGAACACAGTGGTATGAAGCTAGAAATAAATAAGAAACCAAAAAAGGCTACAAACACGAGGCTAAACAACATGCTCCTAAATAATCAATGAATCAATAACCAAATTAAATCAAACAATACATGGCGATAAATGAAAAAAATATGACAGTCCAATATTTGTTGGATACTGCAAAGGCTGTTCTAAGGGGAAAGTACATATCAATACAAGTCTACCTCAAGAAACAAGAACAATCCCAAATAGTCTAAATTTACAATGAAGAAACTAGAAAAAGAAGAATAAATGAAACCCAAAGTTAGTAAAAGGAGGGACAAATAAAGATCACTGAAGAAATAAGTAATATAGAGAAGAATAAAATTAAAAAAATTAATGAAACTAAAAGCTGGTTCTTTGAGAAAATAAACAAAATAGATAAACCCCTAGCCAGATGAATCAAGAAAAAGAGAGTATGAAAATAAAATCAGAAATGAAATTATCCTTACAGTGGATACCAAAGAAATACAAATAATTATTAGAGAATACTATGAAAAATTACATGTCAGTTAATTGGACAACCTAGAAGAAATGGACAAGTCCCTAGAAAATACAACCTTCCAAGACTGACCCAGGAAGAAACAGATAATCCAAACAGACCAATCACAATCAATGAAATTGAAGTGCTAATCAAAAACTCCCAACAAACAAAAGTCCAGGACCAGATGGCTTCACAGATTAATTCTACCAAACACATTTTAGGAAGAGTTAATACCCATCCTTCTTAAAGTATTCCAAAAAGCAGAAGAGAAAGGAATACTTCCAAACTCATTCTATGAGGCTAGCATCACTCTAATGTCAAAACCAGGCAAAGACCCTATTGGACCAAAATCCCAGATGAACACAGGTGCAAAAATCCTTAACAAAATATCAGCAAACTGAATTAAAAAATACATCAAAAGGACATCCATCACAACCAAGTAGGACTTATTCCAGGGAAGCAAGGATGGTATAATATTCATAAATCAATTAATATCATACACATTAACAAAAAGGATAAAAACCACATGATCATCTAAATAGATGCTGAAAAAGCATTCGACAAAATTCAACATCCATT